>JBAMYA010106155.1:0-19841 GCA_037176975.1 Arrhamphus sclerolepis | reverse complement strand
TGCCGCAGTAACAGACTCCGAGTATCAGTTACCTCACTTTGTGAAACCGGCTCAACTGAACCCTCTGGCTCGGAGTTAAGTAACCCCGCTTTAAGAAACGGAAAACTCAAAGAGTTTCCAAAAGTTCCGGGTCAAGATACTCAGAGTTTCCACACAACCCGCTTTGTGAAACGGACCCCAGGTCTGCAACCCATTTTTGGGTTACAACATCATTTTGGAGCAGTCGCAGTCTTGGAGGACATATAAGCCAGATATCCTTTGTCTCAAAACATGACAGTTTGTTACTCTGCCTAGAGTCATTTTCTTTACAGCGATGGTCAATTTTTATGTTGTTATTGCTTGTGGGATGAGGTCGGCTTGTGATACCAGTCGTTCTTTTTCCCGAATACTGACCATTATCACACACCAAGGATATGGGTGCAAGTGGTTTCAACAAGGAGAAGAGCAGGCTGTATCTCTCTGACTTGCAGAGACGAAGCGCCGGAAATCAGCATAAAAAACTTGAGGGTCTGAGATTGTCACTTTGTATGGGGTAAGATGAAGCCTAAATGTGTGCAGCATTTGTTTAAGGAAGGAAGGAAGAAAGAAAGAGAACAAGCTACTATTTATCTGGCTCCTTTTAAGGAGCAATAAATTCTTATCTCTAATACAGTGCTCAGCGTAATTAAGTACACCCCAAAGTTTGTTTTAAACTTTGTCTTGTCAACATTTTGGAAATTGTTTGTTTTCATTGAGATATTGTTTAAATTGTTAATTTTCAAAGGGGGTGTAAGTGTAAGGCTGTAAGTGTTCCTCTTCGTACGTAGACGTCCTCGATCTCAGAATAGTGTCAGCATAGTTATGGGTTATAATGAATATATTTATTTCCGATTGCTTCAGAGTAATAAATATACAACCCATGAGTCAAGAAAACTTGATTCGAACATCAGACTATTTTACATACCTCCTACAATAAATCTGGATCTTTCATAAATTCTGTTTGCACCTGAACAAAAACTGGTGAATGAGGCAAGTTCTCTTAACTCGTGCGCACTAGGAATGTGCCAAAAAAAAAAATCGATTCACATAAGAATTGCAATTCTCATTTAATATGATTGAGAAAGGATATGAAATATCAGAAAAGTCTATTTTAAAAAATGAAAAAGTAAAACAAATCCGCTGGCTGTCTGCCTTCATTTTGTAACTATGTCGGACTGGTTCTGGAACATAGTATGCACAGAAAGAACCAAAACAAGGAGAAAACTACAAAAACTGTCCCTGTCTTCAGGCAAAGAATGAGAATGAAAATGAAAGAAGGAAAAAATATATATTTAGTATGAATTAAACAATTTAAGAAATTTTGTCAATAATGACATCGTGTTTACCAGCTAATAGCATTCCGCCATTGCGGCTTGCCAAATACGGTCTCTGTGCTCGACACAGCTAGGCTGGCACTGGGTAAACTGGTGGAGTCTGCTAGCTGCAGCTGCTTCAGAGCCCCAGTAATGATGTTGTCATCTGTCCCAGCAGCAGAGCGATCGGAGAAGGTCGAAAAATAGAATAAGTATTGGTAAAGCGTACACTCAATGGACTCAGATGAAGGATTTCAATGGCAACAAAACACATGCAGAAATAGCGACTTTTCTCCTCGATCAGTATGCTAACTCGCTTGCTAACTTAGCTAATGTTACCTGTCAGGCAAACGCCTATGCAATACTTGTTTTCATTATATCATGTTCATCAAAATTAGCCATTGCCCCGTTTGATTCGTCACTGTACATGCAGGCTGAACGTTTCACACACACATTGCAACGAACGACTAACCTGGCAACCCAACTGCTGAAATTACTTTTTTTGTTGTTGCAACTACAATCTTGAGCCATTTGATGTCGACATTCTGCTCTTTCTCCATGTTCTCCATGTTACACCTTTAAGCAATATGTGATATTGCCTTTATGCCATAGTTGCAACAATTCCATCTAAGCATGGATTAATGTTTAAAACTCAATGAATGTGCAAAACAAACTTTAATTTCCATTTGTCGTTCTGTCTTGCAAAGCAGACTGGTAGATCATGAGGATCCTTTGCACATAAAGCAGACATCATTATGAATCAAATTGTTTCAAATCAAAATCAAATCGATTTTGAATCGAATCGTTGCACCAAAAATCAGAATCTAATAGAATTGTGAAATAGTAAGATTTCCACCTCTAGTCGCTACGCACCACTTAAGAGGAAATCTGTTCGTACGAGTCGTTTTGCATGACGCCCCACAAGAGCAGTCCGAGATTATTACTAAAAATACTCCTTGTGAAGCTACACAACATATTATTGTAATAAACTAACAACTACGCTAATTGTCAATGAGTCCTCCCTCTCCTTCGGGTGTTTTACAAACCTTGCTGCAGTTTTGTGGCATATTTACACATTACACAATCATGAGCTGAGTTTGAGTTTGAGCCCCAAATAAGAGTAAACATGAACAACCGTTACTGGGAGATAAGGTGCTGTCACGAACTAAAAATCTTTACCTGAGCTGGAGAACTGAATGAAATTCCCTCTCAGCGTGTTTTGTTGGAAGTTTTGTTGTGAAACGGCTCCTACCAGCAGCATGCCAATCGCTCACATAATAACTCCCAGTTGGATTAACAAATATCAGCTCGGTGGCTCTTTAAAATACTTTCATATACTGATGGCCACAACAGAAACGGCGATCTCGAAATTTCCGAGATAACCATCCCTTTCCTCTTTCAAAATCCCAAGGTTTTGACCCGGGCAGCTTCACAGTCAACGACTCAAACCGCTGCGGGGGGCTGGGGCATCCAAAAAATGCCTTTTTTTTTTTTTTTTTTTTTTTTTTTTAATTATTATTATTTTAAATTTAAAAACAACAACAACAGAAAACAACACTGTAATAAGTACGTGATTGTGAACATTTTAATGACAAACATGAACAACTAAAGACATTTTATTTATTAATGGAGTTGTTTTAAAATAAATAATTAGGCTAAATAATAATAATAAAACAATTATTGAAGAATGAAATTTTATGTCCTATTCAAGGACATAAAATTGCTTCAGCATTCAATAACAGAAAGTAGGTTGGATTTTTTTTTTTTATTATAGTCTGTTTTGTGTGTGTGTGTGTTTAACCATTTATATTTTTTTATCATCTATTTTGTCCCTGTGTATTTATACTCCTTAGTATGAATACATATGTGCACTACCTTTTTCTTTGTTTAGCTGAAAAATTTTAGTAACAAATTTTTATAATAAAAAATATTTTTTAAACCTAAAAAAATGTACATCCTAACATATACATAATATATATTAATATAGCTGTGCTGTGGCAGGGAGACATGCAAGACAGGGGCCCTTGAGGCCTGGAGTTCAAAACACTTGATGTATAGCATTAGTGATGTGTCAGGTTGAAGGTTGCAAATGGAGGCAGGCAGAATCCAGAGTGATTTTCATTTACAGACATGATGCAGCAAAAACTCAGGCTTGACCACCGGGAGAAGACAGTACGGACCAACATGGGTCAGACCTTACATACAGGACAGGGTTAATGAGACGCAGGTGAAACACATCAGGGAAATGAGAATCAGGAAAGTCAAAGAGAAGATAATGTGGCGCAGACAAGGCTTCAAAATAAAACAGGAAACACCCAACAAAACCTAAACCATGACATGATGCTGCAACTAATTTATCATTTGGTTTTAACTAATGCTGGGGTCAAAATTAATTTCACATTACTGTCACATTACTTCATAGATGAATAATAAAGTAATTTATTAATGAGTCCTTCCCTAATAATTAATAGGAAATGACTACGGCAAATTTTACTCTGGAACAGATTGAGTGATCATAAATTGATAAATAACTGACTAATGGAATGCATGTGTGCTTAAATGAAAGTTGTATTTTTTTTTTTTTTATCTAACTTTACAATATATTATCAAACACATAATTAACACATTTACAGTTTAAACTGTGTATCACAGACATTCAAATGGGATCGCCACAGCATGCTGGTAACTCTTAGAGTAAAACAATCCATGAATCCTGATGTTCCCAGACAGTTTTGTTATTATGATCATTTAAGATTATTAGAAATACAGATGGATGTCCCTTGGCAGCTGGGAACACTGGGAGGTCTCATGGTGACCTGTTTCACTAATTGATATATTGCCCATACTTTTTTTAAAAACGCTTTTTTTTCTTTTAAGTGATGGAAAGTTGTGTTCTCTCCGTCCATCAGTAGATGAATTTCGCCACCTGTTGGTCATTTCCTATCACTGCAGTTTGAATTCAACAAGCTTATAATTCAGACATTTTATCTAATTTCATTTTAAATGATTCTTTGGTGCTCTAGTCAGTTATTTTTACTTTGTGAAAATGTAATGTAAATTAAGTGATTTTTTTTTTTTCTCCAAAGGAAAGAGCTGTTGTGACTCAGAAATAGTGAATCCAAGGAGAGAGATTCAACAAAACTAAAATAAAATACATTAGTTCTTTAGAGAACAGAGATGTGATGTGAGTTAATGAATGGGTGAATAAACATGCCTGTTCCCCGCGTTTCTCTTTAATAAAGTAAATCTTTTCTACCAAAATGTTTTTCTAAATTCATTATTGAGTCTGGCAATTATAACACCTGAACACTTCACCAATAGTTTCCTGATGACCACAAAGAACAAACGAACCTACTAAACATATTGTATCTAACGTAAGCGGAAGTCATAAAAAACTATAACAAGATAAAGCCCTGAACCAGAAATAAGAACATTGGCTGTTTGAGTGTAAACATGTGTAGTTTCTCTCATTTAAAAAAAAGAAGGAAAAGTTAAATGCCCTTATCATTCCATAAACAAAAGCATGCATTAGTAATAAAAAGGGGAAATAGGTGATTTTGGAGCAGTGACTTCCTTGTAGAAGACAAAAATTTGAAATGACAATAATTCTAATTCTGGAGCACACACAACCTATGTGCCTTTACATATACCATCAACTGCATCCAGTATAAGGTATAAGAACCATACCCATGTAATAGCAGAGAGGCTGAAAGCCTGAATGAACACAACACCTGTGACTAATTAAAATATTTTGTGTCAAAAATGAAAAAGAAAAGTTTGATAGTAAATATCAAAGATTTGCTGAAAAGAGGCATGTGGAGATTGTTTGAATGGACTCACCACTACTAAAACCTCTACCATCTGCTGAAACTGTAAATCTCAGTTTGACATTAAAAAAACAAAATCAAATAATGCTGAATTGTAATATAATGTCGTGCAATTAAATCACGTAGTTTCTTTCTTTCTTTCTCTTGCTGTCTTTATCATGAAAGTGTCAGGGAGGTCAAACAATTCAATTTCAGCCAAAATACTGTATGTCATATATGATTCCTGTCCTGGGCAATTACACCAGCTGTGAGACAAGACCAGCAACATCATGCAAAACTTGTTTCAGACTAGTTGAACTGACAAATGTTAACAGAGTAAAAGGAAATACACCCACACAAGAATATGAATTCACAAAAATGATAAAGATTGAGTAATTTAATGTTACCTCCCAGCCAGCATGCCTCCAGCCTTGTCTTGTTTAATCACCAGCCCACAAACACATTTGCTAAAAGGCTTAGGGTTAAGGTCAGGGCTAGTGCTAAAGCATGCAATTATACATCTATAAAGGAACATAAAAAGCCTTGTTAGAAACATGTACCGCATTGTTAAAGGTCCCATATTGCAAAGAGATTCCAAGACTGAAATTCAGACAGTTGTGATGTCTGATTCGTGAAATAAACTGATGCCTGGTGAACTACAGTAACTAAAAGGACAAATTCACAGAGCACTTGACTATTTGTATTCTGCTGACTAACTATGCTCAAATAAGGAGATCAAAGTGCCGTGGCCGTGCCCTCACTGTAAACCCACTGTTGAGCATGGCAGTGGAAGGGTGATGATTTGGTGTTGTTTTGCAGCCACTTGACCCGGCCACCCTGCAGTCATCGAGTCAACCATGAACTCGTTTAGAGGTAATTGTGAGGTCATCTATCTCACAATTAAAGCTTAATCCAAAGCACACCAGCGAATCTACATCAGAGTGGCTGAAAAATAAAAGAATCAAGGATTTGGAATTGTCTTCTCAAATTCCAGACATCTAACACAGTTGAAATTCTGTGGTGGGATCACTAAAAGAGCTCTGCATAAGTGAATGGACCAAAACCTCAAAGAACTGAGACTATGTTGTGAAAGAATGGGCCGAGAGACAAGGTCATGCAGGGAACAACTACCTTCAAGTTATTGCTGCTAAACTGGATCGTGAAACCACTGAATCAACTGTGTTTCCGTTCACCTCAGGCTGTTTGCCTCACGTCTGACACGATAAGGTATGCTTTTATTATGTTTATATCCATCTCTGTACTTACTTTGTTACACACAAGCAGGATGTTACAGGGCTGGTCAATCACATAACCTGTCTTTGATATAAGACAACACAGTCACACCCTCTTCTAGCTGCTTTTTACCTGGCAGCGACTGGAACCTTCAGGATATTTTCCCATTTTAGTCTACTTACCCAGCTCTCTGTATCTTTGCATGTGTTGAACACCGAGATGCTGAACAGATATTTTTATCTGAATTCACACTTGTTTGCTTGGTGTAATGCAAACAACTCGCTCCCTCTGCCTGAGTCTTCCACATTTTTATGTGTTGCAACCCGAAACTCCAAGATCAGGTGTCAGATAAGAATGAAAGGGAAGAAAGAGAAGGAGAAACAGCATGATGGGCATAGAGATCAAATGGCATGCAGACAGTAAGACAAATAAAAACAGTATATTGAAGAGGTGCAGCAGTGGCAGTAATGGTGAAAGATCGACCGTCCTAAGATGTTTCTGTGCCACAAATAAAGGTTTTACATGCGTGGAAAATATGACTTAAATGGCTATGGTATGTGTATGTGTGTGTGTGAGTCTGTGAACAATAGGCGTGTCTCAAAGTTTAAACAGAAAAACTGCTTGTTATATGTGTGTGCACAGGATGCACGTGCAAGCAGCTAGACCTTTATACCCATATTAGAAATCATGTGGCAAATATTATATTTTGACTGAGAAATAAGTTTAGCTTTGGTGATGACCACCATTTAATGTGCAATCTTGTTTGCAAAATACGCTGGGTGCTTTGTAAAATGTAAATAAAAATTAAAAACATAATTTTGCATATCATACAAAAAAAAAAAAAAAAAAAGATATGGCTTGGTGGAGGCGTGCAGTTTGAGACTGCTCTTGTTTGATAGTCCTCAGCAGAACCTTTCATCAGTGAGGAAGTGAGTCTTACTAGAGACAAGTAAACAAGAATCCCTCAACAAACTAACCCCATATGAAGTACAATGCTGTGAAACCTGGTATGACAGGTCACAAAGATCTCAACAAACAAATAAATTGCCTTGTACACCAAACAAATGTGCTACTAAGAGAATAAAATCTTCAATTGAAAACGTGCTTTGCTATATTGAACAGTCTCCCAATAATCAACTTCACATTTGTTGATGTATATAAAAAATACTGCATGAAAGATTGTATAAAAGTATATAAAAAGTCCTGTTATTTTATGTTGGAACAATATACATAAATACATTTGCAAATCATTTCAACTATATATATTGAATGGAGACTTTTTTTTAAAATGCACACATATATCCAGACAAGAATGTAAACCTCTAATTGTACATTTTAATAAGTATGAGTGAAATAAGATATTTCAAAAGCACAGTCAAGGGCGATTATTCACTGTCAACTCGCAACACACTGAGAGACCACTAGAGAGCAGCAGCTCCTTCATTTGTCATCACAGCTTCATCTAATTCTCTGATGTATCTGAAGTCTGAAGTCAAAATAATGCAGTCATTGCTAACTTTCCAATGAAATGTGAAACTATATCATCATCATGTCTACATCATATCAAGAGAGGGAGGTATAGACTTCAGTCCAGTTTATGTTTGTGTCATTTTTGATTTCAACCACTGTCTCTGTAATATAATAGAAAAATGTTAGAGCTTTGCAAATCATTATGGAAACTGCAGATTAGCATCCAAGGCTTTTCCAGTAGCCATCTATCATCCAGACTCTGTTTTCACAGGCCTCGAAAGAAAATTTGAGTTTCCTGTCTCAAATGGAAGCCCTCGAGAAAGTCTCATCTTCTAGTATCCATGGAAACAAGCCGATCATTTGTTGCAGCTTTAGAGAGCATGAAGCCTGATTTGGACCTTCTAGGGTATTTTGAAGGTACCCTGTGTCTCATGTTGGGTAAAGATGATCACAGAGATGCATCATATAATCTGGATTTTAAAAAAAAACTTAAATTTTCAACATCTGAATTTTTGCCACTACCACTGCAGAAACTTAAGATCTGCAGGCTTTCTGTTATCTCTCTCCGTCCAGTCCTCAAGTAGTTCTTTATTATTTTGCATATCATCTATTTATTTGACCAGGGCCCATTCTAAATCATATTTTAACTCACAAGCTATACAGCACTGCTGCCTTGATTACTCTTTTCAGTGAAATGTTCTGAGGCTGCTTCACTGCTGTCTCTTTGGACAATTCATTTTACTACCTCTGCATCTCTAGCCACATTCAAATCAACATTTTCCAGCACTTGTCTCTTTACAGTCACGCAGATACTGAGTAAACAGATATCCATGGGCAAATCACCCTTCATCCAGTCCTAGCTTGTGTTTTCTTTCTCTTCTGAATGATCTGTTGAACACAATTCAAGTAAATACCTTATTGTTTCTCTGTCACAACTTATTTTCTTTTCTCCTCTTCTTTTTTGTCGTTGTTAAATCAAGTATATAATCTCTGTTTGTATTATACTTCTGTGAGGATGTACAATAAACAGTACAATAAACTTGACTAAAATGATTAATATATCCAAGATAGTAGTGCACAATAAACAAAGAAGGTAATTGTGTCAGTATTTATTGTATTGTATGTGAACTACAAGTCAGCTGTGGTATTAACAAACAGGGAATTACATTTTTGTGTAGAATTTGGCACTGAAATATATTTTTCATATTTGCTGATGCAGATCTATAGGAACTTGGTATTTTAACCAAGTTATGGCACTGCATTAAAGCCACACTATGTAGTGATACCACTTCAGATGACACGGGGGGATTTGACGATAAAAAACCCACTGAGAAAAGTGTTGAACTGGTCAGAAAATTGACTGAAACTGACTCTGGAAGTCTGGACGCTTCATGTGCTCAATGGTCGTCTTGTTGACATAGAGGATGTGGTGGGACTCTCATTTGCTTCATAAGAGATTGGAGGTCCATTTTTAGTGGCAACGTTGATGGAATTTTAATCCCTTGTTTTTTTTTTTCTAAGGGGTAGAAATCACTCAGACATTACTGAACGACTGGACGTTCTAAAGAAGAACATCATAGCGTTGAAGAACAATGACACTGATACGACAGCACTCTTTTGCACACTGTGCATGTAGGTACAGTGTGTTTTACTGTAATCACAAACCTATGCCATTAACTTTCTTGTGATATGATGAACCCCACTAGTGGTCAGAGTGCTACTGCTAAATAGAAGCTCTCAGGATATTGTGTCACCTTCTCAACAAAGGTCATAATACATCTTATTTACTTTTATTATGTTTTCTTGGAAAAAAAAGGAAAAACATCTGATGAATTTAGCTCCATGTAGCTTCAATGTACTAAAGAGTTTACCCGTTTAATTTCTTGTTAATACAAACAGCCAATCACATGGCATTTAGGTTTGTAGACCTGGTCAAGACAAAGCTTGCTGAAGTTCAAAGCCAGCATCACAATGGGAAAGAAAGTGACCTTGAAAGTGGCATGACTGGGATTTTCACACACAACCAACTGTAGGGTTGACAGAGAATATGAATATCCAGTGAGCAGCAGTTGCGAGGTGGTCAGAGGAGAATGGCGGGCTGATTTGAGATGATAGAAAGGCAACAGTTCTGTGAAGCATATTGAGACAACTTGTGTTGTAATAGACACTGTATAATACAATTGAATTGAACCGATGTCTTTACACTTGGCCTGACACAATGTAAAACAATTTACAACTTGACCCTGACTTTTACACAAATGACTTGTGACTTCACTTGGACTTGAGCCTGTTGACTCTAAAACATTTGATATTTTACCCCAAAAGTGTGTTACTATGTGTAAAAGTGTTATTTTAAAAAAAAAGTGTTAACGAATCAATGAACGGGACAGGATATCTCCACTCGGGACTTGAGGACAAAGACTTGAGATTTGCAAAGCAATGACTTGGTCCCACCTCTGTTACATCCACTAAATTGAATATATTTTAAATTAACTACTTCTTTTTTGGTACTCCTGCTTCAGCTCGCGCGTCGGTGTGCGCGCGTGCGCGCGTGCGTGTGTGAGAGAGCATTTAGAGGGTTTCCCCGAGCTACACGCGCGTCTGCGAGCTCCTAAAAGTAAAGTAGCACGCGCTCGGTTTTTCAGTTTTTTTTTATCCTCCCAGTGAACCGAGTCCGCGTGAGGGAGGGAGGGAAAGAAGGCAGTCTCACAGCTTCCGGCTTCAGTCTCACAGACACACGACGCTTTTTTTTTTTTTTTTTTTACTACCAACACACAACACAGAAGTGTCGAGCAGCGCGTGGTAACCTACATCTTCTGTCACCTCCGCGCGCACACACAAAAACTATCCATCCTCGGGGCAAACCGTGACACTTTACCTCGCTTTCTTCGTCTCTCATTTGTGTACTTGTGACTTATTTGGAGCCGGTCAGATACTCGTGGAAGATAGAGGCATGTCGAGATGTGGATGAGGACTTTTCGCCGAGAAAGGTGAAGGAAAACCGGGCGGCTGCGTCGAGTAAAGTCCGTTGGTGAAAAGTTGGTGTACGACGACTGGCATCTTCGTCTGTGTGTGTGTGTGTGAGAGAGAGAGAGAGACACCGAGACGAAGTAACATACTCATCCTCGGGATACAGCTGGCTATAAAATCACTCAGACTCATAAAAGTGTCCCGGAGAAGCCTCGGCAGACGGAGCTGAGGTAAGATCGTGTCAGCACCTCAACATAAACCCATTATTGCTGCTCTATGTTGTTTTGTTTTAAACTTTAACGGAACTACCTGAACTGAAAAAGAGGTGGCAGCGAAAAGTTGTGAATGTGTGAATATAAATATGCCTAGACGTCCTCAAACTCTAAGTATATGAGTCATTTTAAATGAATCTAAACCAACGCAAACGTAATCTTAATTTAGTCCTGTCTTCGAGGCTCTTCAGTCTTAACATCGTGTTTTGTGTTTCTTTTCCCAACTGCTGTGCAAATATGAAGAGTCGACCTGCCGTTTAGTGTTTTTATGTCCATATTCAGTCATATTAGCTGGAGTTAGAATACTGAATCCAAATCTGAAGCCACTAAACACAACTCAGTTGTTATAAATTCCTTATGTGAATCAACAGAGGTTAGATATACAGTTGAATAAAGTTTCAGATCTTGTGCACTGACGTCTCTTCATGTGTTGTGCATTGGCATTAAAGAAAGAAAGAAAGAATTAAAGTAGAAGACATTTGTTAGATTTTGGCCTTATTGCTGCCATCTTGCAGAATCTTGCAGCTGGGCATGCACATGTACGCATTGTATAACTATGTTACACCCAAAAGTAAAATCATATCAGGTAATTTTGTATGCATGTAATTGGAGTGTAATTAGATTTCAGAAAATAACCAGAAAACTCACTTAGCCTGCAAATCAGCTTTTGTCCCTGCCAACCGTCCAAACCCTCAAAATATTTAGTTAGTGTCTATATCATATTAAAGGGGCAAACGTAGAAGATGCAGCTGTCAAAATATTTGCTAAAAAAAAACTCAACATCATCCAAATAATCTCTTATATAAAATACCAGCAGAATGACTTTCTGACGACTGATTGACTACATTACTGATTGCTTTGATGTGTGCTGTTCGGCTTCAGCTACAGGCCCTCTGGAGTCCTTTCACCTCTGGTCTTTGGGTGAGAAGATGAATTTTGAGCATCCCATCTGTTTGGAGTTGTATTAGGTTGTGGAATGTATATATTTAGGGTTTCCTTTATTTGTTTGTTTACTGTTGTTCAGGGGAAATTGTGTAAAGTCTTTTGAAACTGCTCGTCTGTTCCTTAATCCAGTGGAACAAATGAATGAAATGTGTCCATGTGATATTGACAGAAAAATATTATAAAAATCAAATTTTGGAATAAATTAATGTCTCGTTGATGTCTAACATTCCCCAGAGTTATGCAGCATAAAATGGATTTGAATAGTATGAGCAACATGGGAAAGTCTTACACGGCAGACAGCCATATGCCATCTCACGTCTCGCATTGCTCCTGTCAACCTCCTCATAATGTCTGCTTGTAAATTCCAAGGTCTAACAGTCAGACTCCTTCGTCTAATGACTTTTTCTAGCTTACTGTATGTACTTTAAATGCCCACCTATGTGGGCAAGTAGAAAGGTTTGAAAGCTGACACAGTCCTACATGCTTTAAAAAAAAGAGAGAGAAGCTGTGCTGAAGCACTGTCAACGCTCTGAAGTGGTTTAAGTGCACTAAAGCCAGTATAAAGACAACAGTATTTGTCACAAGTTTGAACGGTTTACATGTGCTACAGGAGGGACATTTGTTGGCGGCCTAAAAGACTCATGCATCGACTCAGTCCAAGGGTTTTATAAATGCTCCCTTTTCTGTCTTTTTATTGTATTTACTTCAAACATGACACAATGTTCCTTGTGGGGAGATTTGACCCTCTGGTGAACACAGAGTTTAGAGGATTGATACTTGTCCTGCAGTGCAAAGAAAGAAAACAGTTTCAGTTAACCATGTGCTGCATGTACTCCTGATGCCCAGAGCGGCTTCATTATACAGAAAGTAAATCCTCGACTTCTGCACAAAAGAGTCAGAATAGAAAGCTTAAGCAAAATAGCCCATATGCACCTCGCTTTCCATTTAGCTCACTCGATCCTAGGGCTGGACAATTCATTGAAACCTACATTCAGAACCAGTAATCGATGTAATCTGGCTCACATCAGTTATTTCAGTAATTTATTTTCTTTGAAACATCCATTAAATGACCATGTATAGTTAAAACTGTGTGTGCATAATAGTTGATTATATTTGCAGCATAAACCCTGTTAGCTACCTATAAGGGCTGATAATCGTGCATTAATAGTGATTGACTTGTTCAGCTAATCATGATACTGATTTGAGGCCATATTGCCCCAGGCCCACTCGATCACCGTGTCCTCCCTCTTTCCGTCTTTACTTCCATACGACCTTTTTTCACTGAAACCTTGCAGATGACCCTACCTCAAGAATGGAGCAAAGTAACAATAAAAATAAATAAATAAATGAAAATCAGCAGGTTATTTTCTGTCTAACTGCATCACTGCACAACAGGGAAATCCCATGTTCACCCTTCAGTTCATGACCCGGTGCTTTAACTTATCTCAAATAAAAACACATCCCAGAGCAGTGTGTGGCAGCTTGATAAATGATGTGAATGCTAGGCTTCAATGAACCTGCGACCTGCACTATTAAGGTTTTCAAAAGAAACTTGATTTACAGACAAATGGGCTTCGGTTTAGTTTTATTGACAAGAATATACATAAACACATATATTCCTTTTCACTGTCAAAAAAAAAAAAGAGGTCAGTATTACCATTAGTGTTCATTAATTCTGCTTTAAACATTTCAAATGTAAAAGTTATGATTGGTTATTGATTGCTGTCCTCAGCAGAGATGACTGGCTTGATCTAAACCAGCTCTTCATAATCAAGCTTGCGTGAACTGTGTGTATTAAATAAGCAGCATTTTAGTGCTCCAATGCCGTTTCATGCCTGAGCATGATTAATTTGAAACACCAACTGCAAAACAAGCCATTTGGGAATGAGATGTTCCTTTCTGCAAGTGTTATCCAGGTGGCCGTTGCACATCGTCCACGACTCGCGTTACACAGTGAAGTTTATTTGCATAGCTTATTTTGCACCAGAACTTGATACCACAAGCTATTATTCATCGTTTGAACTTACCCACACACAGAACTGAAGCTGTATTCGAATGGAGCTTGCGTGTGTCCATCTTAATTCACTCTGTAAACAGCAGTCCCTTGCCTCGCTGCTGTTCACATCCTACCTGTGTTGTTTCAAGAGCAAAAAAAATACAAAGAAAAAGAAAAAAAGCAGGTTTTGCTAATGGGTTGCCTGTTTCTGATAGGGATGACAGGCCTTTGCATAGATAAAACATGAAGAAGATTGCATAATTTATTGTAAAAGCAAAACTCTTCTTCATCTAATAATCCGTAGACACCAGATGTATATAATACATATATCAAGAGGGCAAAAAGCATTTGTTTTAACACATCCTTCTATGTTTTCCTTGATAAAACAACAAAAAGAGTGTCAGATTTCGTCTTCCTCCACATCCCTGCCTTTTCTCAGCTCAATCATTTTGCATTTTTCAGCATTCCTGCTTCATTTCCTCAATGAAAAAAAATGTCACAGTCAAGTTTTATTTTAAGCCCGAGGTAAAAGCAAGTTGTACTGCAGGATTGAGGAGGGAAAATATTGTGATTAAGTAATCAGTCTGGCCTTTAGGATATCGAGCAGCTAATCTGTATAAATTACTGAAGAGTTGTTGTAAAATACATTGATTTGATAAAATGCAGAATAACAAAATATTCCACAGACAAATATGGAAAATTAGAAGGAAAACATACCGGCTTCTATTATGAAATAGCTGTTTTATTTCAACTGAGCATCATTTAACTGAGGTTAATGAAACACCGATGACAGAAAAGTCAATTTTCTTTCCTTCCCCCTTTTCAGTGTGGTGCTGCCCCTGTTGTCTGGATGTAAAGACCTCCCTGCAGTTTCAGGGGAGATTGTCAGATGTGTACCCAGCACTCAAAGCCCCTGGCCTGGCCGCGGGGATGGCAGTCTCTGCCTTAAACCTGAACGGCTTTGTCATGAACAGGTACACTTGTCCTCTTTCTTAAGTTTTTCAGGTACTTCCTGTTTTTTGTTGTGGCATGGGCACTTTCAACTTGTTTGGTCACTCTGGTTTACTGCACCTGGGAAGCTGTCAGACTAGTCTGTTGAGATCATACATGAAAGAGTGCTCAAAAACTCTCATGCCAGTGATATACAGTCACATGCTGACCATCTTTACATGTTTTTGCTTGTCTTTTATACTTTTGTCAAAGTTGTGAGAGCTTCTTTTTCCATTATCCCATTTTGCAGTCATTACTTCTCTTTCTGCAGCAGTAATCAGTTTCATACCCAGCCAGGCTCCTCAAGCACCACCTCTAGAGGCAGGACCAGCCCGGTCGCTCGACCTGTGCTGCCAGTTCCAGATCGGAGCACCTACTGCCAATTACTGGGTGGCGGAGCTCTGAGTGGAGGTCTCTACAGTCCAACAAGCCCCAAGGTAAACCTTGTCAAAGCATCTGCTCTGAGGGAGATCAGTCTAAAAACACTACTTGTATATTTTTGTTAAATGTTCCTTATTTAGATGGAACACTGAGAGCTCGTAAAGAATCACATGTGAGGTGCTTCTTGTGGTCCTTTGTTAGTCTGCAGAGAAAAGCAGCTCTTCTCTGCATGCACTGCTGTTTTAATTTAGCAAATAAATGATGGATGCAGGGATCAACGACCTTTCAATTCTTTCTTAATATGAATACATTAATTCTTGCTGCTCCTTCAAAAACTTAGAGAAATAGATTTATTAATGGAACAAAGTTGCTTCTCAAAAGTTTACCCTGTACTACCATTGTTTACATGATTCATTTTCCTTAAAGCCCTTTAATACGCTGTCCGACATTCCTTTGATATATCAGTAACTGCAGTAAATATGGGTCATTATTTATCATCTATATTTACTGTCTTTGATATTGATAAATCAGTTTCTGCAAACCTCTAATCCTGTCTGGCATGTCTTCCCCTGGAAGATCTCCGGATCTCTAGGCCAGACCTTTGTCTTCCCTCCTCCATCCTTACTCTCCCCCACCTCCTCGCCTCGTGCTCGCTCTCCCTCGCCTCGGAGTCCAGAGCGCCTCGGAGTCTATGTGGGCCAACGGGTCAGACATCTGAGCGGTGAAGAGAGAGGGGAAGGAGACGGGCAGGAGGAGTCGGGAGGAGAGGCGCGAAGAGGAGAGCTGCGAGAGGAGCAGAGACGCCAGGCACAGCAGCTGCAGATCCACAGAGAGCTGCAGAACGTTGAGGTGATTTCTCTCTGCTGTTACATAGCTTCTGTCTGTACTCATTCTCTCCTGATTTTAAAAAAATCGGGCAAAACAGACCAATAGATTCAAACTTTACTGCTCTAGTTTGTCAATAAAATCTGCCTTGATGCACATATACAGTAGTTGATTCAGCAGCAAAGCAAACATACGTGTCTTTGGACATATTTTCAGCTCTTTCTTAGTTTTGTTTTTATGTTATAAAACCCCAAAAATTAAATTTGGCATGAAATTTAAAGCATGTCACATAGTTTAAACAGCAACAAAAAAGAATGCAGTGCTACCAATCCAACCAGTTCTTCCTGGAAAATATTGTTAAACTGAAACTTGGTTGAATTTAACAGGTTGAATAAAGAGAGAGTGACATGGGATCTTTTTTTAGACTCATTGGAATGACGCGTTTCTACCTGTTTCACTTTAGTCAGCGTAGCAAGCACCCATTAGAACACACTGGAACATTGAAGATAATCTCACAAAGGATTCATAGCTTCAGTGTAAGGGAAAGCTCATTCTTTTTTTGGTTTGTTTTTATTTTCTTTTTGTTCTTTTTGCTTTCTTTTCTTGTCAGTTAAGGTTCTGCTTCTTCAAGAACACCTGTGAAATGATACGCTGCCTGAATTGAACATAGAAAAAAAAAATGCTTCAAACCAGGTACTCATTGTTTCTTTCAGGTCAGGGGAAAAGTGGGCATTTTCGAGGCCCACATTTCCGGGATTCGTGCCCAGGTACTTAACAGTGAGCTCCAGCGTAGCCCTCGGTCTCCCAGAAAGGCGACCAGCCAATCCCCTTCCCATCCTGGCCAAAGAAACACAGTTCCTGACTACCCCATGACTCACCCACAAGAGACTAAAGTTCCTTCTGTTGTTCAAAATGGCAGAGAAATGGAGGAAGGGACAACTGAAAGAGAAAGGAGAGGAGGGGGAATGGACGGAGGTGAAACGGACAGCAGTCCTGCGAAAACAAATACAGAGAACAAGACACTGACTGGTCAAACTGACTGTCATTCAGAAACAGTTCAGAGTCCCTGTGCTGACAGACTGTTTGTTCAGGGCTCCTCTGAGACATCAGTTACAGACGGAGAGGTAAAAGAACTACTGAGGGATATGGAGGGAGGAAAAGATAGAGTGGAGGCAGAAAACAAACACATGGTGGGAGATGAAAAGGAACGGACAAAGACAGAAGGGAGAGATGAAACAGTGGATGGGTTATGTCCTAAAGTGCTGCTCCAGACAGAGGTAATCAGGTTGGAGGTTAACTCTGAAAGCACCGCTTTACCTCCAGGGCAAAACACTTTGAGCTCCACTTTCATGCTGAACATTGATGACCACACCTCCAACCACTCTCCCTCCATGCCGTCCTCCATCCCTGCTGTCATAATAACTGACCACGGTTTGGAAAGCCCACCTCAAACTACTGAAGGCCCTGGCACAGACCATGCATGGTCTTGCTCCACTAGCCCCAGTTCCAGCCCCGTTCCAAACTCCTCCACTCGCTCTCTCAGGAAGCTGTCTTCGTCCTCTGCCTCCTCGGCTGGTTTCTCCTCTTCTTGGGAGGAATCTGAGGAGGACATCCCCAGCGATACGGAGAATAGGGAGCATCTTCTCAACCCATCACTCCTAAATTCTCAACAGAAAGCGGTAAGTAGAGCTGAAGTTTGAAGTGTGTGTACCTGTTTGTGTGCCTGAGACCAGAAATTGTCCTGTGACTGCACCAAGAAGCTCCCCAGCTAGGACCCTCAACAGGAACGCAGATACTTAACAGAGGAGAAAGCCAATATAACTATTTAGAATTTTGTGTTGGTGACATTAAGGAGGATGGCAGTTGTAGCTAGCTCATAAGGACAAGAACTGTATATCTTACAGTATCAAACAACACTTAGATTTAGATTATTGAGGTTAAAACTTTGATTACAAAATCAGGTTGCAATTCAAAGCAACTCTTGAATCAGAAATTATTCAAATCACAAAAAGAGTGCTGAGTCCACTATTTGTCAAGGAACCTGAGGACCGTATAGAGCTGTTGTATTTAAAAACATAAAATAATACAAAAAGAGAAAACAAACAAAAAAAAGTGATTACAGTCGTGTTTATCCATTTTAATATGAGTGCTATGACACCTCTCTTTCTGCAAACAACGTTTACTAAACAGGGTTGTCCCTAACCACTTGATACATGCATGCACTGTTACAAAGAAGAGACAATTTATAAAACTTCATCTGTCCCTGTGGTGCCCAGTCTCTGTGAGAAAATGATGTCACGCACTCCCTGAACCTCTGTTTCACAATTTCAGCCCATTGAACCCTGGCGTCTTGGCACATGTCCGCTCTAAAAGCGTAGAAAATGCTGTTGGAAAATCCTAGTCATTCAGAACATTCAGGTAGTCAGCACTGACCTCAGTTCATTTTTCACACATAACTTTGCTAAACCTAGAAATCACAGATTAAAGCAACCCCAGATCATGAGACTGCTCTGATGCAGCTGTCACTCTGGAACATGTTACATTTGGACTCATCAGACCACGTGGCCTTTTCTCCACTGCAGAATCCAAGTCTTATGCTCCTTAGAAAACTGAAGCCTGTTTTTTCTTTTTTTAGCCTCACTGTTAAGTAGTTTTCTTCAGGCAACACAGCAGTTTAGTCCTGATACACTGAGTAATCTTCACATTGCGCACATGTTTAAAGGGTTTTACTTTCACTATTAAACATTAATCTCCAGTCACAATTTTTTTTCTGCTTACATTTCTTCCCTGAGAGTGATGCTTCTTTACTCTCCTTCAGGTTTCAAGAATACACTGGACACTTCTTAACTTATTTTTAGTAGTTTTAGCGGTCTCTGTTGCTTGATTGCATGATACAGACCATTAATTTGACCCTTCTGAAAGAGTAACATTTTTCCCACGGAGCACAGGAAGTGTCTCCCGACATGGCTGTTTAAGGAATGAGAAGCTTCTCACTTCATCAGTTAGAAAAAAAAAAGTATTTGAAAACTGAAACATTCAGTTCTGGTCTTTCCAGGACTTTTCAAGTATGACAGTCTCATGTGTTTGCTTAATTAAATCCAGCTGATGTTTTTTTTTTTTTTAAGCAGCCAGTGTACCAACTTGTGCGTTTTAATGTTGCAAATGATAAGCGGCAAACAATTCTAACTGAATGATGAAAAATGTAATCCCTGCTTTCACTGCTCAGGGGTGTCAGTACAATACATTTCCATTT
This sequence comes from Arrhamphus sclerolepis, assembly GCA_037176975.1. NCBI lineage: Eukaryota > Metazoa > Chordata > Actinopteri > Beloniformes > Hemiramphidae > Arrhamphus > Arrhamphus sclerolepis. The sequence goes on along the minus strand of JBAMYA010106155.1, from coordinate 369 downwards.
GGGAAGTCAAAGGAGCTCCTGTCTAGGTAAAATAGTTTCAGAAGCCCCTCACTGTGCTCCTCGTTGGTGTGTCTGAATGTGTCCGTGCATGTTTCTGGGTGCTTCTGTGTCAAATTGGCCCCAGCTCTCTGCCTGAGTGATTTTTAACCCTGACAGCAATGAGACTCGTTCTGTGCCTCTACCTGTGTTTGTGGAGGTGTTTTGTTTAGTTTTTTTCCCTTGATTTCAGAGTGTGGGCATTGTGAAGCATGAGTTTGTGTGTGTGTGTGTGTGTGTGTGTGTGTGTGTGTGTGTGTGTGTGTGTGTTTGCGTGAGAGAAAACTTGTGCACAACAAAAAAAGAGAAAACAAACATATTTGCCCCTCTCAC
>JBAMYA010106134.1:0-19842 GCA_037176975.1 Arrhamphus sclerolepis | reverse complement strand
AAAGGCATTTCTAACAGCATCGGTCATCAGCCTCACATGGTCCTCCCTCCTAAATCCCATCTGAGACTCCAACACATTTCCAGGTAACTCTCCGGAGGGAAAGGGGCGCCTCAAATAATCAAATGTGTGGTGACAGATGGATCAGAAGTCTGCTCTCTTCACGCACAAAACAGACCCAGGATCGAAAAACCTTGTTTTTCCTCGAAGGAAAATGATGGACATGACGTTCTGACAGGCAGGAATTTGTGCAACCAGCATAACACAGTAATTCACCATTATCACTTCTCTATCTCTCTGTTTCTCACTCCTGCTCTCCCAACTTCATCCACCCACAATTAAAGTTAATGAGCATGCGATCATATTGTTTGCCTCTGCCTACGTTATATGACGCGTTGCTAACAGGAAAGCGGCTGCTGTCAGAGGCTAGCTTAATATTGGCACATTTGCATTAAAATTTCTGTTTTACATTCTATTTTACTGTTTTTCTGGTACAGAAGTCCCATGAAACATCTGTGAAACGCAGTTATTCTGATCAGGGAGGGGGCCAGGGTTGCCAGATCTGACCAACAGTTCCCAGACAAAACATGAAACTCATGTCAAAACCGTAAAAGGATTACACAAGTAATAAAGAGCACGTTATGAGCATGTGAAGCTTCACAACAGAACTAAATAGCCAAATAAAAAAAGATAACACAATCAGGCCTCCAGCAAAGAGAGTAACCAAGCTGATTAGATTCTGTCTGATTCCAAAATAAAAGAAATAACAAGCAAAAGGACAGTTTATTAAATGTGTAAATTTCTACTTTTCTCTGCCATATAATGGCAACTATGTTGTTAATAATTTCTCCTGAATATTTAAAAAAAAAAAAAAAAAAAAGTTGTCAAAAGCAGTCCAAATTTGATGCTTTTTTTTTTCAGCCCAAACTTGCAACGCTAGAGGGCTCAAAGACAGAGTTTGTTGAGTCAAGTTTGTATAATTCACTTCTGAAATATCTCACTTTCACCACTTGACATGTTTTCTAAAGTCAATTTTGAATAAAATATGAGTTTGTTAGAGTTCCCAATTATTACATTATGTTATCATTAACATTTTTAGCAGCTTTGTAGCTTTTTCTGGAACTGGGGTTTGATTGTTGAGCCTTCTTTGAACCGACATTATGAATAAAATGAGATTTAGCCGCATTATGAATACCTATGAATACCTATTTCAACCAAAAGTGAACATACATATCCACTGGTGTGGCCAAACTGCAGACCACCACATATTTATTTATTATTATACCATATATATATGGATATTTTTGTACCATGTTATATATTTTTGTTCCTCTCCTTTTTCTGTTCTTCATCCTCTCTGTCCTGTCCCCCTCCTCATGTCTTCCTTTACCCAGCTGGAGGGTCCACCCTATAACTAATCCGGGTTCTGGTCCAGGTTTCTTCCCCAGAGTTTTTTCTGTCCACTGTTAGGCTTTGCCATGTGCTCGGAGGTCATGCTCTGGGTTTCTCAGAAAGCCTCAAGACAACTTTGTTGGAAATAGATGCTATATAAATAAAATGTATCTAACTGAAATTGAACATAAAGACTTTCTGACTCATCAGCTGCAGACCTTATTAATACTTTTGGAGCAAATGTGCCTATAAAGTAAAAAAAAAAAAAAAATAGCAGGGCACAGCAGAGAAACTAAAAATAATGCCCTTCCTTCCTTCCCTGGAGTCTCGGGTTGCACATGTGCTGCTTTTGAATTTACTCAATATGCTGCTGGCAGTCTCAGCAGCGACTGCTGCTGAATACTCACTCACGCTGCTGAAACCTCAGCGGTCTAACAGGTAATGTTGCTTAAAAGCTCATTAGAGGGACGAGGAGACAAGTCCACTGAGAGCGTTTAAAGACGATCGTAAACTTCTAACTAGGCATTTCTGAGGAAATGTTTGATTCAGTTCTGACATGAAAAGGTAGAATAACGGCAGTGGAGAGCAGCTGGTTTATGTCAGGATTTCACAACTAAAAGATCATTTCTGACAAAACTGGTTTTCAAAACTGATTTTTCTAAAATTTACTTTAAAAGAAATAGTAAATTTTACAACTGTTGTAATTTAATGTCAGTGTTGCAAAAATTTATATTTTAAGTGTAAAAAGACAATTCTATGACATTTCCGATTGTACAATAAAGCTGATTTTCAAAATTTGAATTTTTTTTTTAACATTTCACACTTCGATAACATAAGAAATTTTCTTTCTTTAAAAAAAACAAAAAAACATTTTCTTGTTTGTGATTTTATTTTACAAGAAAAAAAGGGTGATTTTCATACAAAAGCCTAAATTTTATGAAAGTCAAGTTTCTAAAATCTGAGATTTTGTCACAAAATTTCACTATTTTAGAAAGAAAAATAAATTGTGTTGTGAGATTAAGAATTAACATTTTAATGAAAAAAGTTTTTTGTGATTACACAAGAAAAGAAAATGTGATTTTAGAAGAAAAAATTAAAACCAGACAAAATTTGCAATTTTGCAACATGTAATTTATGTCAAAATTTTGCAAAATGTATATATTTTATAACCCAAAACATTTTCAATTTTAAGTTAAAAAGTTTGTTGCAATTTTGTGACATTTGTGTTTGCACGATAAGATAGACAAAGTCATCTTCTTTTTTTTGTGATTTTACAAAAAGAAAATGTGATTTTTAGTACAAAAGACGATTTTGTGAAATTTAACATTTTACAACAAAATTAATTTTTTTTTTTTACAAAAAAGTCAGTCTATTTAAATGTGATTTTACAAGAAAATTTGTGATCCTAGTACAAAAGCCTCAATTGTTAAAAGCTGCAATTTTTGTGAAAATTGAGATTTCATGTCATAAATTCACCTTTCTTTTTGTTTTGTTTTTTTGGTTTTTTTTTACGACCAAGTCCAGGAGCTAGTAGGAAATCTGACGTCATAGCTGGTGTCAGAGAATTAAGAATAACTGGCCCATTACTTTAACCATTGTTGTCTCAGAGGTCAGGTTTGGTGTTCCATGTGGTTCTTGATTTGGACGACTTCAGTTTACGCTGTAAATGGTCAGAAGTCGTGACCAACATTTCCATTGTTGATGATAGTTGGTCGACACCCCCAATCTAAACTCACGACAGCTACATTCTTAAAAGGCTAAAAAATAAAAGGGTCATACATCCAGACCCTCAGCTCTGCTTTCAGCTCAGATATACAACAACCAGCTCTCTCGTACGCGCAAGGCACCGCCTCCTCGTGCACGTACAGTGGATTCTTTGATTGCACACAAAGCCATCTCAGATTAGACCGACGGGGATTAGTGGTCTGCTGCCGCCCACATGGACTCAGCCAGCTGGGAGTAATGTGACACTGGTGACCAGACTGGACAGAGACAAATAAAGAGCGTGGAGCCATCTGGAACCAGAATCCTACACATACATCTCTGGAATGTTGAGTATGGGGTTGCCTCTTCGCTGGCACTTGTCACGGATGAAAATACTACAACAAAATATCTCACGCATCTGCCATATCTGGAACGTAATTCACCTGAACTCACACCAGGATGTTTCACAATAAAGGCTGGAAAATAAAAGACTATTTTTCTCCAGTTGGACTGGTACCCAGACGACCAGGATGGATCCAGGTACTAGACCACCAAGACAGATCCAGGTACTGGGACCAGCGTCTGAGAGAAAAAAACAGCAATGGATCATTTCTGGATCGGGCTCATGGGATGGTGTTCTTCTCTGAGGGAGGGAGGAGCTAGAGGTGTGGCATCTTCCAGAAATCACTTACCCTAACCTTGAGTTTCACAATGCTTGGCAGCTTTACTCGACAAACCGTAACCGTGGAAATTTAGAGAATTAAAAAAACATCAAAAAAACATGCCATGTGAAAATTTTATCAACCAGAGATAAAATTTCAATATGATGCTCAATTATGTCATCACAGCAGTTGGTTTTAGAGGGCGGAGTCAGAGACTAGAATCTGCGTCATTCCTGCCTGGGATATGCCTCTTGGAAGTAAGTGCTGCAGCTTTGTGCGACTTCTGATGTCAGGCAGGGTTAAATAAGTCTCGTCTGATCTGTGATGTCACAGATATCTGAACTTCTGCACAGCTCAATTCAGGACTGGGCATAATGAAGCAGAAACAGAGACACTTTCAAGCACAGAGAAAGTTATTTATTTTCATAATTCATCCTATTTACGAGCCGCTACATCCTCACTGGTCAGAATCTTCAGGTTCTCTTTCAGGTTCCTCAGTTCAGGCATTTATTTGATGTGAAGGACGAATGATTGTTGAATGATGATTTTAAAAGAAAAGACAAGAATTTCGATGCATGATTAGACCATGCATCAAAATTCACAATTCTTCTACATTAAATTGTCACTTCAAATGAAAAAGTTGTGATTTTGCAAAAGTCAGCATTTTATGGAAAAGAACTGAGAACTTTATTCAAAACATTTCTGCAAAATCTGCAGTTTTACTTAAGAAAATGTGGATTTAAATGAAAAAGTTTGTTTTGGGAAACAAAAGTCACAATTTTGCTAAATTTGTGATTTTACGATAAAAAGACCAATTAAAGTTACTCAAAATGTGCAATTTATGACAAAGTCCTATGACAAAGTCAATATTTCCCAACAAAAATTCTATTTAAAAATTTCTGCAAAATCTGCAGCTTTGGTTAAAAAGAATCTTATTTTCTTTTTAATCAGTTAATTCAAAAATTTGTGATTTCACAGCAAAAAAGTTTTGAAATGCACAGCTCACAATTTTATAGCATTAAATCATAATCACAAAGTTTTAATTTTGCAAAAGTCAATATTTTACAATAAAAACTTCTAATTTTAACTTCTAAGTTTATTTAAAAAGTTTTGAAGACAAAATTATTATATTGGAAAATCTGCAAGTATATTGGAAAAAATGGGGAAAAAAAGTATTTCACATAAAGTTTCGACATAAAGTTTTAATTTTAGAGCAAAAACTTTTACAGAAAAAAATGCAAAGCTCACAATATTACGACATTAAATCTGAATTTTACGTCAAATTGTGATTTTGCAAAAGTCAATTCTGCTCCATAAAAAATGTGATTTTGCAGAATTCTCAGTTTTACCACAAACTTGATTCCTGAGGAAAAAAAAAATTTATTTAAAAAAATAATAATATTATAAATAAGTGTGATATTTCTTTTCAGCTCTCAGCCCAAAGAAACAACCCTGAAAATATGTGTAACTTAATAATGATAATAATAAATAATAACCAACACAGAGTTATTTATGAATGTGTGAAGAAGCACATCAACTGTTCATAATGAGAGGTAAATGGCTTCAGAGAACCACTGATGCTTTAACCACGTCATCGCCACGGCACTGACAGTTGTCTTCAGCCCCCCACCCAAGAGATATTATCCTGTCAAAGTGTCAGTGTCATCAAACACAGAGCTGCAGCAGAGTCAACACTCAGGAGACCAGATCCTCCTGCAGATACCCACAGTGCTCAGTTTTAACACATTTAATCAGATTTATGGTTCGCTAGAGCATCACAGATAGAAGACAGGGTAGCCACTCAGTTTTAGAGACAATTATGATCTCATTCCTATTAAATAATCCCAGCTCTGGAGTAAAACATAAAAAAAAGAACACTACAAAAACAGATTTCTGAGAAAGTAAAAAAAAAATATTGTTTCAAGAAAAATGGTCTTACTTTGGTGAAGCATTTTTTTTCTTACTCTATTGGCAAATTTTTTTGTTTTTGCGTAATATAAGACATTTTGACTTGAATTAGGAATACTATGTCCTAACATTCCTAAATCTAGTCAAAATTTCTAGTCAAATGCAGTAGATCTGCAGAAGAAAGGAAAGAGTAACATCATCTCAGAGGGTCCAGACATCCGTAAGTGAGATGACCCATCTGGAAAAGAAGACGTTTAGATCCAGACACTTAGATCCGGATGCTTAGATCCAGATGTCCATCCAGGACAAGTCCAACAACAACACAAACAAAGCCTCGGCTTTTCTGGGAAAAGAATATTCAAGACGCTTATTTTTCTTCACTTTATTTTTATCATATTTCTCAGCCACAGCACCAGCCAGTTGGCGCAATGGTATCACACGACGCCTGGCAAGCGGATGATGATTTTATCAACACCACAGTCCTAACTTTAGGGTCATCAGTGCATTAGCATGTTAGCAGCATCCTGCTAATGATGCGATGACGCTGTGTTTAGATCCTGAAATTGTACCTGCAAATTAAGGTATGTTCAACCACATAGATTCATGCTGGAAATTAATCATCTATGATTTCATGTCATTAATGTGACTTTAATGCTGGAGTTTTCCACTCGGGGGCAGAATGAAGATCCAGAGTCAAAAATACAATCGAGACAGAATATTTCTTTTTTGGTGTGGTCACACCTAGAAACGTCAACACCGGCATCAGTGGAGACATGATGTTAGAGCAGAAAATCAATGCTATTTGTCTCATTTTACAGATGTGGTAAATTATTTTAGTTCGTCCTTTACCACGTTTGGCGACGAATCGGGCTGCCATTGTAGATCAACACAAACAACACAGCTGGAGGTTGTAGATAAAGACTCTGACCACAGAAGAGCTCTGAGACAGTTCACTTGTTGCTCCAATCTACACTAGCACCTCTAGAATTGCACCTCGTGGGCTTTTCTGAGAACGTGCACAATCGACGTTCCTAATATACAAAGGATACGCATATCAGCATTGATGTATTCATGTATACGTTGTAAACAGCAATCCTCTTTTCTCGGCAATGAAATGCTTTATAGTTTATAGATGTTTCTGAGTATCCCACTGACACTCAGCTTTCATAGAGACATTCAGTGACGTCGTCATTGGTGAACTGGTCCTGCAGGTTTTCAGGTGAACTGGCAACAGCTGATGTTAAAGGCTTCATTTCATAGATGTATTTTTCACGTCTTCAATTCATTCCAAATGAATTGTTATATAGTCTACTAACAACAAAGTTGTCCCTAGTTCTTCTAAGAAACCCAGATCATGACCCCCGAGCACATGGCAAAGCCTAACAGTAGCAAGAAGAAAACCTGGACCAGGACTTGGCTCAGTTATAGGGGACCTCCTACTGATAACTGATGATCTCCTTCCTGGGTTTACAAAGCAGCATGCTGCCACTAGCATCGTTTCAGGAATCTACCTTTCTACCAACTTGAAAAAGAAGATGTGGTGGAAAACGTTTCAGTCCACGTCAATACGTCAGGGTCTGACATGAAGCTTACAGAGTAGGAGTTCCCCCTGCAGCGTAAATACACCGTTGGTTTGAAGCTGAGGCGCCAATCAGGCTTTAGATAAAAGTTTGATCACATCTAATGGTAAATTACTGCACTAATTATCACTAATCAGTTCATTATCAGGCGTTTACATGTTTTTTTTTTCTGGAGTGTAAATGTGTGCGTGTGTCTGAGGCAGACAATCAGACAATCTGCTGTGTTCACCTCCTGCTGGGCCTCCAGCCCAAATCCATTTATATCTGAGCTGTCATGAGGACCAAACCCCCCAACCTCCCACAATCCCTCCTTAACAGACTGGTCAAAAGTCCAGGACATCCAACTGTGACAGTGGAGTTGTGACTATAAGCTGTTTTATGACCTCGCAGATTCATGGATCCAGTTAAAACTCGTCATCTGTGACATCACGTCCTACATTTTTTCACACCAGCAGGTCAGACACGGTTCAGAAAACAAGCCGATCTCACACACTTACAAACGCAGTCCTGACCTCCAGACCTCCAGGAAGTCCTCGCTGCTCCTCCAGCTCACCTCGAACATCCACGGCCAACAGAGTCCTCTGGCTTATGCTGGATTAGAGGACCAAACACAGCCAGACTGAGGACTTTCTCAAATGGCAAACGAACAACTGGTCACCTGAGAGTAAACACGCCGGATTAGACAGCGGGATGGGGGTGGAGCCTGGTGTTGTCAATGACACGCCTGTTGACAGGTGAGAGAATCATTAACGGGAGAAGAATCACTATCTTTGAACTTCTATGAAGCTTTAAAAATTCAAACAGACTAAACTACTTCTGTTCAACAGCAGAGTTTTAAACTAAAGAAGCAGAATTAACACCAGAATTAACTGCAGGCATTCTTTTTTAAATGGGTCAACGTTCATGACTGTTAGAGCTGTATCGTTTTATTACATCATCCTTATCTGGACCTCCTCCCTGGAAACCAACAAACATTAACAGAAACCAAAAACTGAACTAAACTTTTGTGAGCAGGAAGGTTGTTAATGCTTCACACAGACTAAACTTACAGGTTTAGAGGTGAACAGCTGCTCAATAAAAAATATCCTTCAGTTCAGATGTTTCACATTCCAGATCTAAAGAATCATCTGATTCTAACCAGATCTGAGAGTCCAGAACACACACAGTATATCCACGATGTAGTTCCTCTACTGACCACTATAGGCTACAGTTAGTCTACCAAACACTAGAGGCTGCAGTTCTTCTACTGATCACCAGAGGCTGCAGTTCTTCTACTGACCACTAGAGGCTACAGCTCCTCTACCCACAACTAGAGGCTGCGGTTTCTACCAACACTCATAATTACGGTGCCCATCTCCATTGACCTCCACACTAAAATATTTTATTTTACACCAGAAATAAACACATACAAATATATGCAGTCTAGACTAAACCTGTTTTGGTCTCCACAGATATCCTTCACATCTGTACAGAGATAAATGTTTCCGTAGGTCATGAGGAAAGATGACATAAATCAAGAGAATACACCGCAGTTTGTTCTGTTCTCTTAGACGGTCTCATCTGTCCAGAGTTCAGTGTTCCAGAAGTCTGCTGGTTTGTTAATTTAGTGAACCCCAGTCGCATTTCCATGGCTAAAACAACTTTGAGATGGAGCCGTTGGGTTAATGCATGTTCTGATATTCATTTAAATCTGCTGGGATGTCCACTCCCGGAAAGACTGACAGCTGTCTCGAATGTTTTTCAATTTTGAATAATCTTTCGCTCTGTAGAACATTAAATTTCAAGTTGTTTGGTTTAGAAAAAGTTTTACATATTGAACTGAAACAAGTTTCTTCTCTATGATTGTTTGTTGATGTCTTTCCCTCTTTGCATTGTATTAACACACCTGAATATCTGCACACCCGTTGCTGACCAATTCATAAACAACTGGATTATCTTAACCCTCCTGGAAACAGTGAAGGTGTTTTTATAACTCAGAAACATGTCATTTTAGTTTTTCTTCCACAAATTCACTCACTGTAATCTGAAGCCCCTTCATGTTCGTTTTCTTTCATTCTGAGATGTTTCAAATCAACTGAAAGAGAATTAATGTTATTTTATTTTTTATTTCTAAGGAAACACAGGAAGTGATAATAAAATGAAAAGGATTCATGCTGACATGAGTCTGAACTCCTGTAGGTATTCAGGTATGTTTGTCCATCGTCTAAAGAATGCAGGATGCAGTGTTTATTCACCAAAATGTCAAATTTGAGTTGAACTATGAGGTAACGAGGCTGCAGGTAGAAGGCTGAGTCAGAGACCAAAGGCTGAAGAGACCAACTTGTTTCCTGGACAGTCTGACAGGTCAGAGACCCATCTGAATGCTTGAGCCATGACTCACCCCCGCCTCAAACACACAGCACACTCCCCCCAGAAGACCTTCACACTGCTACACTGGTAAAAATACAATTTAAAGCAGCACGAAAGGGCTTCAGTAAAGTTCTAAAATTTATGTAAGCAGTAGTTAAACTTATAACAAGACTAACTGCACTTCCATCGCAGTCAATTCCACGACTAGAAGTATGTAAAAGTTGATTTGTAACCTAACAGAAGATTACTCTTCTCAACCTGAGATGGCGCCAAAGAGCTCAATCTGCTGCTTCAACAGGTTAAAGATGTTTGCATGATCCACATTTTTGAATAAAACTCCTCATGTACAATCATGTTTTTTTCTAAAACAACCTCAAATATAAAACGTTTTTCATCATATATATGTATATATACATATATATACATACATATATATATATACACACACATATACATATATATATATATACATACACACACACACACAGACACACACATACATATATGTATTTATTTATTCATTCTAATTTGAAGTGGGTAACACTGAGTACCCCTTCACTGCTTCCATAGGATCTAACTTGGTAAGTGTCAGAGACTTCTATTAAAGCAGATGTTTCTGGTCTGGAGAAACCAGGTACACAGCGCCAAGAGAAAAAGACATCAGCAGGGGTCTCAGAAAAAACAATTGTTCCTGCATATCAGTCTGGAAAAGGATATGAAATGATTTCCAAATGATTTGGAGTTTTTTTTACACTCAACAGTGACATCATTGACGAGTAGAAAACATTTTCAGTCTTGTAAGAAGTGGATGTTCCAGCAAAGTCAAACCCAATGTCAAAAAAAAGAATTCTACCTCTGAAACTCTCCATACCTCATCAGTATGTTAAAGCCACTCTGTGTGGCAATGCCACTGCATACCACAGGAGGGCAGTATATTACAAGGAAGGTCAGCAGCTAGCCAAAGACACAAAGTGGTGTTACAAGAAGTCCTCCCTCAGAGTATTTTCAGTGGTTCTGCATCCAGAACAGCAGATCTATGAGCACCTATGTGGTCAGAGCTGACATTACCTACATGAAGGGGATTTAATTTAAATTTCCAGGAGCTATAAAGAATCAATTGAGGTTCACCAAACTGGATCAGAACAAACCAGCAGACTTCTGAAACAATGAACCCTGGAGAGAAGAGACTAATGTGGAGCCCAGAACCGCGAAAGAGGAAACCAGAACCACATTTTGAGAAAACCAGCGCCTGGTGGTGGAGGAATCATCATTTTGGTCACAGGTGTCCCACAAGCTTCTATCCTTGGCCAATTACTAGTTTTTATAAAATGATTTTCTGTACCTTGTAATCATCTTGATAGCAGCATCCATCCCTATGCAGATGATACTCTTATTTATGTGGAATTCAGACCCACTGAAGAGCATGGTGGTGGAGGGGTCATGATCTGGGACCATGAACACCTTCCATCTTCTGACCATCCTGGCATTTACCTGCAGCTGTCAACTGGATGTCACTGTGGGATGCCCACTGGCATGGCCAACATGCCATTCAACCCTCTGACCACCACATATTTATCTATTTTTATACCAGATATTTGTATATTTTTGTAACAGATGTTATATATATTCTTGTCCCTCTCATCTCACTGACCTTCACCTCTCTGTCCTGTCTCCCTCCTCATGTCTTCCCTTACTCAGATGGCTATCAGCAGGAGTATCCCCCTGTAATTGATCCAGAAACTGGTCCACGTTTGTTCCCTAGATGGAGTTTTTTCTGTCCACTGTTAGGCTTTTCCATGTGCTTGGGGTTCATGATGTGGGTTTCTGAGAAGAACTAGAGACAACTTTGTTGGAAATAGACACTGTATAATTGAATTGAATTGAATTGAATTGAAATGAAATGAAATGAAATGAAATGAAATGAAATGAATTGAATTGAACTGAACTCCCCTGTGGACCAGAATTATCTAGATAAATATGAGTCCTGCTCCAGAAATCCTGTCCAAACAAGTTCTGAACAGACTCGGACCAATGAGATCTTATGTAAAAGAAGAAGCTCCTAACGAGCTCCACATCCTCGCACTTTCTCATTATAAACCGACAAAACCACTTTAACATCCATTATTCTGGACCGGCTGGACCAGTTCCTGCTGCTGTTAAAACCACATTCCAGAGAAACCAGTTTAGAGCTTTCACCACTATGCTTTCAGATTCAGACGAGGATGCTTTAAAAAAAAAAAAAAAAAAAAAAAAGAAAGAAAAGAAAAATAAAAAAACTCTAGGTGATTGACAGCCAGAGCGGATTTAAGACATCCCAGACAGTAGAAGCTTGAGAGGCAGCGTACCTGCAGGGCAGATGGTAGAAGGGGTATCCAGAGTCGGGGATGTGGTTGCAGTAGTTCGAATGGTTCCACATCTTGTTGCTCGGGACGACAAGAAAACCAGAACAGCGGCTCGTTTCCTATGTTTGTTTCAGATAAACTGGTGAATCAGCGCCGTTCCAGCGGCTCCATGAGATGAGCAGGTGAGTCAGATCTGAACACCTGGAAATGAAACCCCACTGCTGCTGCCCCAGGTGACGTCTGGCATCATCACCCACCTTCTCCTTAGGTGTCGTCACAGAGACCAGATGTGTCTGAGGTCAAACTTGCTGATCTGTATCCTTCATGTGATAAATCACGAGTCACATCTCAATCTCCGTTAGTGTCTGACACCAGGTAGACGCCGTCCAGGCGCCCGCTGTATCCTCTCAAACTTCACAGGTGTCGTGGGGGGGAGTCAGATCCATCTCTGGCTGGTCTGTGTTGGGGGGGGTCAAATCCACCTCTGGTCAGTGTGTGGAGAGGGGGGGAGCGTTCCAGCTTGTTCTCATTTACCTGAAGCAGCTGCTGCAGACGCCACCGTTCCTCAAAACCACAGACGTCTCACAGATCTGCAGCCTCACCAAACAACTGAGCTGAGCTACTGAGCACGCTCAGAGAGGAGGGAGAGAGGGAGAGAGAGAGAAATGAGGGAGAGGAGGACGAGAGAGGGAGAGAGCGGAGGTAGGGAGAGAGAGAGGAGAGAGAGAGAGAAAAAACAAGGAAGAGCTGCATTCCTTCTCTCGCCTCGCTCATCAGGCAGGAAACACAACACTACGACAACACTACGACAAAACATCAAAGTCATCTGGACTGTAAACGTGTGACATCACGTCTACATGACGATCATGTTTATTTTTATTTAAAAACATGACAGTCATCTGCCTGCAATTTTAGAGAAATTAACACAAAAACAAAAATTACGTGCGCAAATCTAAGTACCCCCTTCCTGGTTCCTGGTTCCTGGTTCTAGAGGCTGCAGTCCTCTACCGACCACTAGAAACTGCAGTTCTACAAACCGACCACTAGAGGATGCAGTTCCCTCTACCGATCACCATATGCTGCAGTCCCTCTACCAACCACTAGGGTCTGGCTATAACAGAGAGTCCAACTTTACAGTAAAAATGAACATATTTACAATCAAATGTTCCAAAATATTCCTAAATGTTCCAGTTTTAAAGACAAAATGTGTTGTTGTGCTGGTATCTTACTAACAGCTCTGGGTTGGACTGGAAGGGTCTGAGGATGTACCTGGTTTGGATAAACAGGGACCTGGCAGATTCAGCCACCAATCTGGCACCATCCAGAACAGCTTTAATCTGACGCTTCAGAAACAATTTGGGTGTCATCACAGAGGATCTGTCTTTTTCTTTGTTAAAATACACTTTAATATAATTTCTCAAAACACAGGGAAAAGCATTTTTTAAAAAGCCTTTTAAAAAAGAGGACATTGTCAAATATTTACTTTTTTTTTGCTCTAATTAAATGTGATTCTCCACTTCCTGACAACTCCATGATGAAAGCAAAAGTTTCAGAAGCATAATTTAAATGATTTAAAGACTTTTATCAGTGACCAAAAAAAAACAGAAATTCAAACATGCCTTACAGCACACACATTTGCTCATTTACTTCATTTTGCTGTTTTCACAAACTTACTCTCCTCTTGCATCACTGCAGCGTGAAATTAAATTAATGGTTCATTTTCAGGCCTGTGGCGTTCACTCAGCAAAACGAGAAATACAGTTTTACATTTATGAATAAATACCGACAACATTTGGTCATATTTGATCATGTGATCTCACACTAATCACACAAGATTGGTGGAACATTGAAGGAATGTTGGAGGAATATTGCGGGGATGTTGGTGGAACGTTACTGACTAATTACCACAACACTGCAGGAATAATGGAATACTGTAGCATTGCCAGAACATTGCGGAAATATTTGTGGAATATTGCAGGAACATTACTGAAATATTACCAGAACATTGTAAGAATATTGGTGGAACATTACTGAAACATTACCAAAACATTGCTGGAATATTGGTGGAATGTTGCAGGATTATTAATGGAACATTGCAGGAATATTGATGGAACATTGCAGGAATGTTAGTGGAACATTACTGAAACATTACCAGAACATTGCTGGAATATTGCGGGAATGTCCATGGATACTCCATGACAACACAGTTATGAGACAACTGAACCATTTGTCCATCATTGTTTTTCCTTTTTGGCATCATTTTTGTAAATAAATATTGACAGTGAAAAAAACTGTCCAAAATTAGGACCTGCCAAAACAAACAAACAAAAGCGCAGCACCCACTCATCTACTCACCCCTTCCCTAATATACACAGTAATGGTCCTTTTCCACTAGTACCTACTCGGCTCAGCTATGCTCACCTCAGCTTGACTCGCCTCTGTCTCAGTCGTTTTCCATTACAGTTGAGTACCACCCTGATGTGGGTGGAGCCTTCATGCTAAGGCGGCCCAAAACGCAGTGACGTCTTTATATGCACCAACTCCGGTCACGTATGCAACAACAACAATGAAGGACATCGAGACGTCCTCGTTTCACCACTGAGAAGGCTTGCTTGCCATTTTTAGCCGTATTAAAGTTTAGTTGTACACATAAAACTGTAAAGGTAAAGTAAAATGCAGTCACTGTTGCTGAGTTTTAAATATGGCGGTTGTGAAGGAGACGCACTCAAGACTCATTAGAGACATCACTCTCTGGCCAATCAGTGGCCTGCATCCTGGTGACGTTGCATTTTCAGCCCAACCCCAGTCAAGTGGTACAAGCCAGTACTATGACCTAGTGGAAAACCCTTAAAGCAGAGTACAGTCGAGCCGAGCCAAGTAGGTACTCCTGGAAAACGGCCAATGTAGATATACAAATACACACATCAGATGATCACATGATTCTTGTTATTTTGTTTAACTTTTACACGACTGCTTAACGAGTATCACTGTCATTACATGTTTAATCAATTAATCAATTTAATACCGGAGCAGAAAGGTGTGAGCAGTAATGCAAGGAAGGGGGACACAAAAAATGCTGTGGTGACATTCAGCCACATGGATTCAGGAAGGAAAAAAAAAGATAGGAAGAGGATATAGTAGGTGGGAGGAAAATAGGAAAAGAGGCAGGGAGAGGGCCATAAAATGACAGGAAGAACTGAGAGTGGTGAAAAGACGAAAGGGGTTTATCCTCTCTGTGTTCTAACATTTGTTTTAGTTAAACTCCCAATAATATCTAACGACGGAGAGAAATTTCCTTTCTTCTCTAACTCTGTTCAGACCTGACCTACCCCAACTCAGACATGGTGGGACAAACTAAAGACTGAAAGCTAAAACTGAAGCCGAAGACATCTGACAGCTGGAAGCATCATGACAGCAGATCTGAGACCTGCAGGTCGGCTTAATCTGGTTCTGACAGCCCAGACCTGTAACACCACCTGACTGAAATACACACATAGACGCACCAAACACACCTCTGCCTGTTCAAATCTGTTGTCAAGGTCACCGCTGAAAGCAGAAAACAAGAACATTTCATTTTTTCTCGACAGTGAATGGTCCAAACTAACAACATTTTCTGCCAACTTGTTCAGAGATCATCCTGCGTTCACTCAAAGCTATAGCATCTCGACATCCAAGCACTTGGGCTTGCTTGGGTGCAGCATAACACAAGAAAGACCCAGTTTCAGCTCAAACAATTGCGTCTTTAATGGCAAAAAAAGATATTACAAGTTGTGCCAGAGCTGTCAGTGGCAGGGCTATATACCCTGATGTAGTCAGTAGTGGTACTGCTTCATGGAGTTACAATTAGTTTCTTCTAACTGGCCTTGGCTTTACTGGTCAGCATACTACCCCCAGATGTGAAGTAGCTAACAAACTCAAACCCTTTCATTTGGACAGTGACTGACATCAGACAGTGGAGTAACTGAGGTGGAGAGCAGCTGGAGGGCACTTCAAACTTTGTGATTTTAGAACAAAAAGTTGAAATTTTAAAAGAATTTGCAATTTTAACTTTTGTGATTGTCTAAAACATCTGAAAATGTCTTCCTCTTCAAAGTTTGCAATTTTGCAACAAAATTAGCTTCTTTTTTTTTTGTCTTTTTTCTTACAAAAAAAGTCCATTTTTTGTTTGTTATTTTACCATAAAAATAATTGTTATTTTGGTACAAACATCTCAATTTTATGATGAAGGTTGTGATTTTTATAAAATTTTGATTTTGTGACATAAAAAATTGCTATTATTTTTCTGGCAAAAAAAGATGTGATGTTGAGTTTTTTTTAACTGAATCCAGGAACTAGTTCGAAATCTGACAACATAGCTGGTTAAGAAAATAAAGAATAATCAACCCTTGGTAACCATGGTGACCAGGATGAAATATTTTAACGCCTCTGATTTACTTTCTTGTATGAGAACAGTCAAACTTTAGTTCATCACATCAAATATATTTTATTGTAGAAACAGCAAACCTTGTTAGTTGGGCGTCATCGCTGCAGTAAAGTAGTTTTTAATAATTCTGGCATGCTGTAGAGGATTATGTGTACAGTTATCTGTTTTATTGAGTCAAAATGATGCTGAAGGATGTTTCTTTTCACAGATTTCACCAATAACTTCACATTAATTTCCATGAAAATTTTACCTGAGTGAGGATCACATGTATTTCTACTATTGATGCTGTTCCTCTCAGCTTTCATGGAGCCTCTTACGACACAATTAGGGGACATCTTTCCATTCTAATGTTAAAAAAGAAAAGAGTGGCGCCTTTTCTTCATTTGTCTCATAAGAACAAAGATTTAAATGTTGAAAGACAAACCTTTGACGCTGCCAGAGGACGTGTCATTTAAAGGCCATTAGAATAAAGCCTTTATACATAATCCAAAACATAAAATTTAAAAAAAAATTTTTTGAGATTAATTAGATTTTTAGGGCCGCACTGAGAAAAATTTTCTCATGAAAGGCTTAATATCATGACAAAAGTTGCAAATTTGAGTGTAGGAAAAAAAAAAATGTCTTGTTTTTACAAAAAGCTGTAATGTTATAGTTAATGCTGTTTAAGACCTTCCTTTTCAATAAACCCTTTAACTTGGCAGCCTCTTAGACCGTCTCTTAGTTATGTTCCAGAGCTGCAAAGCATGGTGTAAGAAAAAAAAAAAGGATTTTATTTTACAATAAAGTTCTTAAATAGTCGAGATAAATAAAAGTAAAACACACAACTGTCATGAAGAAAAGTGTTAACAGTCATAAACTAGGTCTTCAACAAAGTTTTCAATTTTATCAGGCTGTAAACTGTCTGATAAAATATGAAACACAATGCTATGTGGGGTTCCACAAGGCTCAATCATAGGGCCCTCTGGTGGTCGTAAAATATTGACTTTTGTAATATTGCATCTTACAACTTTATTTTGTAAAATTTTATTATTTTACATAAATATGACTTTTTTTTTCCTTAAATCACAATGTAAAATGACAAATTTTGTCATTAAATCTCAAATGTTAGGAATGTTAGGAAACGCCATCTTCAGTGTGGAGGTGCTTTACAAATAAAGTTGGTAAATGTTGTTCAGATTAAATCAGATTGATTATAGGTTTGAGATTTCAGATATTTTTTTTAACTGAATTTCTGTTTAAAAGTACCAGCAAACCTTCCTTTATCTGTATGTTCCAGTGCTCAGCTTTCATTATAATTCCAGTCATACTGTCGCTGTAATGAGTTAAAATTTAGTGGCATTACTTTAATGAAGCTGAGAAATTCTTACTCCTGTGATTAGAAGTATAAAATAAAAGACGTTAGTCTGGGTTTAACCAATAATTTAATTCTGTACATTGTCTCTTTAGACCCCTGGAAAATAAACCATCATCTAAACCCACTGAGTTCACCTTGGGACGCAGTACAGTTACACTACAAACAAAAGCTGCTTCAGAGGAGAAAAAAAGCACGTGTTTGTAATTGCAAGGCATCTCACGAATTAATTTTCTCCCGATTGAACACTGATTTAAATGCATCTGTCATTAAGTGCCATTGTTTAGTGCTTAACAACCCAGTTCTGGACTGTAGCTTTTGTAACGTGACAGAAATCAGCAAAATTACAACCAAAGCAAAAAGCTGAGAGGGTTTTCAGTAGCGTTTCCCTTAAACTGAGAAACAAAACCTAAACACACTCATCTTTCTGTCATCACCATCCCATTGTTCAGAAATGTCACGTAATCACTGTGAAGGTCGATGCTTGACTTTTAAGTTGGAAAATTAAAGGAACGCTTTTGGAGAGGTTTTGGTGCACTGCTTTAAATGCCTCAAGCATTTAAAAATTAAGAATATAAATTCTGTACTCTAACTCAACCTGGACAGGTCAGCATGTAATTCAACGCTTTTAATTAAGGATATACAGCATCATCACCATGGTTACCATTAAAGGGCTACATCATCACCAAGGTTACTATTAAATAGTTATTTTATCAACAAGCTATGTTGTCAGATTTTAGCCTCCTGGAATCATTAAATAAATAAAAGTGAATCTTTGCCGTAAAATCTCAAATTTCACAAAATTTGAGAATAAAATTGAGACTTTTCTACAAAAATCACAAATTGTCAACTGTTCTCAAAAAAAAAGAGAAAAGGTCGTAGAATGGAAAATTTTGCAAACTCACATTTTCAAAAGTTTCAATGTATTCAAAGTAAAAGTTAAAAAAAGTAAAAGTAAAATTTTCAAAGGAAAGTTTTGTCACAAAATCAGTAAATTCACCAAAGTTTGCAAAAGTGGTCTTTTTTTCATAAAAATTGACTTTTCTACTAAATTTGCAACTTTTATCACAAAAATTAAACTTTTGTACTAAAATGACAAATTTCTTTTGAAATCTAGACAATCTAGACTTTTTGTAAAATCACTAATTTTTTCATAAGAATAAGGCGTTTTTGTCATAAATTCTTCAATTTGATAAAAGTTGCAAACTTTATCATAAATTGTGACTTTTGTACTGCAATCACATTTTTTTTTCTTGAAAAATCAAGTTTCTTTTTTTTTTAAATGTAAGAAAATTGAAAAATTTGAAAAACTTTTTTCTTGGAAAATATCAACTTTATTCAACATTTTAACATAAAAGTAAAATCTTAAATTTGCTAATTTTGTATCACAAACTTTTTGTATAAAAGGTCATCAGTTTTTCTTTCACATTTCAGGAAAAACCTTTTCTTTTTTCATAAAAAAAAAAAGAAATCCTGTTCACAAATCCCATCTTTCTTTCATAAAACATTAATCATTGTCAAAAAATCCAAAATTTCTCAAAAAAAGAAAAAATACAACCGTCATCATAAAATTCAGACTTTTGTAATAAAAACAATACAATTTTTTTGGTTTTTTTTGATTGTGCAATCACAAATGTCACAAACTTAACTTTAATTTAAAATGAACATTTCTTGTTGGAAAAAAACATTTTGACATAAGATTAAAACAGTTGTAAAACTACAAAATTTGTATAATTTCAACTTTTTGTCCTAAAATAAAAAATCACTAAAATCACTAATTTCTTTAATAAAAAGCTCACAACTTTTTGTTGTAAAAATTTTCATTTACTAAATCCTGACTTTCTGACATATAATGCGGCAAAATGAGAGCGGTCTGTAATTTTCATCATGGGTATATCTCAACTATGACACAAAATGAAAAAAAAAAAAAAGAAAATCACATTGTCTGATTTTTAAAGAATTTATTTGCAAATCATGGTGGAAAATAAGTATTTGGTCACCTATAAACAAGCAAGATTTCTGGCTCTCACAGACCTGTAACTTCTCTGTCCTCCACCACCTGTATTAATGGCACCTGTTTGAACTGGTTACCAGTATAAAAGACACCTGTCCACAACCTCAAACAGTCACACTC
>JBAMYA010106113.1:0-19843 GCA_037176975.1 Arrhamphus sclerolepis | reverse complement strand
ATCTAGTCAAAATGTCTTATATTAATGAAAAAGAAAAAAAATCTGCCAATAGGGTAAGAAAAAAGAATATTAGCCTACTTTGGTGAACCTGAGGAATGAAGTGTGTTTCTTCTTGTCACTTAAAAGATGGAAGTTCAATCTCTTAAATTTGCCAAAACAAGCAAACCATCCTCCACTTATGCAAAAAGAAATCCTTCAGCAAAATAAACTATACCAAAGTATAAACCTCAACCACTGAACAAACACAAACCAAATTGACTATGTACAAAAAAGTTAACTAAATGTGTGCACAACAACTAGAACAAATATAAATGGAAAAACTGTTGTGTATAATTATTCAAATTGAAGCTAAATGTGTAAATATAAAATAAAAACGTTTCTGACAAATATGTGTTAGTATCCTCTTTTTTTTTTATCTTAGATTTTGTTTAGCCCCCCCCCTTTTTTTTTTGCATTTTTACTGTTATTTACTGCCTCTGTCTTATTTATTTACTTATCACTTATCTACTTATCACATTTAATATTTTACTTGACTTTCCTTTTCTTGTTTTCGTGTCTATGCCTTCTTATATTAGTTATTTCCGTTTTTTACTCCAGCAGGAGTCCTCTGAATCTGATCCTATCTCCCCTGGGCTGTTTTTACTTCACTGTTTTTACATCACAAAGCACTTTAAGCTTGTACATAAAGTTCTAAAGTTTTAAATAAAGTTTGATTTGATTTGAGGGATGAGTGATTAGTGTTAATGGATTGCAAATGGAAGTATGTCTGACAAAAAGTCTCAATACGGCACACATAACATGGAAGTTGAGAAATGCATTTCAGAAAATTCTCAAACTTGTTGTTATAGTTGCCAATCACTGATAACTGTACTTCCTGTTTTTCCACAAAGGCTTGCTCAGTAAAGGTGCTTTGCATTCCCAGACAGTATACAGTCTTCATGTCAACTGGAGTCAGTTTCTACGTTTCAACAATGGGGTATTAATCTATTTCTCTACTGAGCAGCAACCTTTTTCTCTTACATATTTCTAATGAAGTCTCAGTTTCTAAATGTTTAATTTTTATAGCGTTTTCTCATTTTTCTCCACAGGTACATTCAGAGGCCTAAGAGTTTTTTGAAATGCTTGCTTTGCCTTCCTGTTGTCCTCTGCATTCTGTACCTCATATCATCTGTTTTGTGAGTAACAAAACACGCCTGTATTTAAGTTGGATTGACACATCACAGGCTCTGCAATTAACAACAATAAACAACAACATGGTCATTTTGAATGGTGCAAACTCCTGTTTGCTCACCATCAATTCATACACCCAGTTTATATTAATGTCACCGGAAATAACGCAGCTCACCAAAGTGACAAACTGTATCATCCAAAATGACCAGCATCACTCTAAAAACAATTTCAATAGAAACTGAACAGTTATCTTCATGAATCTTATAAGAATGTTTCTGATATCAGGTTTTCATTAGGTTATCTGCCGATGGACACTTGTTCTTTGGAAAGTGCAAGGATGCTGGCCCTGGACAACAGCGTTGATGCCACTCTTGATCTTATGTAAGACCCTGTAACCGTTAGTTCTTCCTGCAGTCACACCACTGTTGTTTCTTGTGGCTATTAGTCATTTCATTTTAACTTATTGACATTTTATTGATCCATTCCACTGCGATGGACTGGCGACCTGTCCAGGGTGTACCCCTGCCTTTCGCCCAATGTGGGCTGGGATAGGCTCCAGCAGACCCCCGTGACCCTGAACAGGAAATAGCGGGTATAGAAGATGGATGGATGGATGATCCATTCCAGACAAGTCAAAACCATTGTATGAAACATAATGCATAACACATTAAAGGGAAAAAAACCCACAACCTTCAACACTAATATGAATCTGTGTGTGTATACAAACACATAAACACACAAATGAATATATCCCCAGTGTGCACACACCTATCTATATATACATACCTTTACACATAAACGTACATAAGAATACACATATAACACATGTATCCACTTTAGCATGTCTGACAGGGGTTAGGAAGAATTAAAATCTATTTAGTCCTACCCCTTCTCTAACAGTCAATAACTACACTCTATACTCATCCTGCTTAAATACACGTAAAAAGCAATAAAAACAAAAATAAAAGAAATAAAAAAATTAAAAAGAGATTAAAAAAATAGATTGTTCAGTCAACTAAAAGCTTGTCTAAAAGGGTCTTCAATTGTCTTTTAAAAGAGTCAGCACTGAATACATACATATGTAGTAAGGAATATATTATTTTTTATAATAAATTTAGAACTGTGTATTCAAATTCACACCCCATAGACAGTGCACCACACTTATTTCCTGTTCTTTTGTCCCTGTACTTGTTGAAAACCATCAGTCTGAGCCTTTTCTGAAACAAACTTCCTCTGCCTCAGTTCTTGGCTGAGTTTATTCCAAATCTTCACACCACTGACTGAAATGCACATTCTCTTCATGTTTCAAGGTTGTTCAAACACTCCCAGTTCTGAAGTTAAACTTTCCCTTGTAATCAAAATCGAAATTTTAGAAAGCAGTTTATAAATGACTCATCATGAATTTTCTGACACTTTTCTGGAGCGTGCACAACAGTTGGTGTGAAGATTTGTAGGTTTTGCCCCAAATTTTCCACACAGTAATTTAAATACGGCAATGTCAGTGTCAGTTAGTTTCCAACCACAGACGTGGTTTACACAACCGCGTATATGCATGAACTCCACTAACATGTGATCAACAAAAAACATTTAAATGACATGCAGCCGTGTAGAACCCCAGTGAACAAATGTTGATAATTTTGTAGTAAAATGTCAATCCAAGGTTTAGTCAGCAATGCTGCAGTCATTTAGGTTGTTTTTGAACTGTGGCACCTGGAATCTCCTGTATGAGTTATCCCATAAAGTCTGTCCCTGCTCCATCGTGATTGGTTTGGTACATTCTATACCAGTGGAAAAGGCCGTGAATGTGCAGGGGTACCCAACCCCATTACAAGTTAGAGAATTTAATTGGGGATTGCAAATTGCCCATTGGAGTGAATGTTTTTGGTTGTATATGTGGCCATGTGATGGATTGGCGACCTGTCAAGAGTCTACTCTTGCCTTTTGCCCGAAGAGAGCTGGAATAGGCTCCAGGAGATATTTGTGACCCTTCATAGGAATAAGTGTGTATAGATCATGGATGGATAGTACACTAGATGAGTTAAATAAACTTTTACTTTTTGTTTAAGGTCAAGACGTGACGTGCTAACATGCACACCTTGGAAGGCTCCCATCATCTGGGAGGGAATGTTTGACCCTGATCGTTATGACCAAGTGCACAAAAAAGCAGGATCTTCCGTCGCTCTAACTGTGTTTGCAGTCGGCAGGTTTGTGTTTTTGTTTTAGATTACCATTTCTGTTATTAATGATTAAATGAATCAGTGTCACCACTGCAACTGATTTAATAAATTAACAAATATTTAGAGTAATTAATAAAACTACTCGTCTCCATCACCACCGAAGGTACTTGGATGCCTACCTCAAGACCTTCTTGGACTCATCAGAACATCACTTCATGCAGGCTTTGCCTGTTACATACTATGTGTTTACAGACACACCTGAGAAGGTGCCAAACATCAAGCTCGGTGCACAACGCAGCATGAAAATAATCAAAGTGGAAAAACACACCAGGTGGCAGGACATCTCTATGATGCGAATGAAGACAATATCAGATGTCATTGAGTCGGATATTCGCCACAACTTCACACACATCTTCTGTTTTGATGTTGACCAGGTGTTTACTGGGAGATTTGGCACTGAGGCTCTTGGAGACCTGGTTGCTCAGCTCCACGCCTACTACTACCGCCTTCCAAAGTGGTTATTTACCTATGACAGCAACCCAAAGTCAAAGGCATACATGAAGACTGGTGATTTTTACTACCATGCTGCCATCTTTGGAGGCACCTGGAAAGGTGTGAAGGCCTTGACTGAGGCCTGCTACAGAGCCATCTTGGAAGATAAAAAAAATAATGTGGAGGCTTTATGGCATGATGAGAGTCATCTGAACAAGTACCTTTGGCTTCACAAACCAAGCAGGGTTCTCTCTCCCGAGTACTGCTGGGACACAGACATTGGTCGCAGAAATGACATTCGTGTCAAACGAATGCTGTGGGCACCAAAACATTACGATAAGTTGCGCACCAACTAGTGTTTTTAGAAATTCCAAATTGGGAAATAAACTACTGGATCGATGAATGGCACAAAAGATACTGACATATTTTACTCAGTAAGCACACTCCGAGAATTTCTCCACTCTGTGGAGATATACAAGTGAATTTATTTTCTTATTTTTCCAATTTAGTTACAAAGATATCAAGCATCAGACTTTTCCAGCTTTGCCTTCTGACTCAGTTAAAATATCATATACTTAATAACTGCTGTATTTTAATAAACAAGTACAAGAAAATCCTTGACTGAAGGATTTAAGTAAATCCTTTACTGAACAAATAAGATATTGTGGTTTGAATGATTCAGGTTTTTCCTGATTGGTCTTTGCTTTTCGCTGAAAGTTGAATGTGAAATTGAACTTTGTGATTTGAGGAATATTAGAAAAAATATTAATTGTATAAGACCAACTGTACATCTCAGGTTGAATTTGATTGAAATGAAAAATCTATGAAGCACCTACCTCCACCCTGCATTTAGGTCCTAACTGGGAATTTTTTATCACTCAGGTATTATGGTCATAACTTAACAAATTGTTTTTATATATTTGGACTGTATAATTCATGTACATTATGTAGAGAATTTGGGCATGTACGTTGGCATACTCTACTTTCTTTAAGCATGTGCGTTGTCTGAAACTGTTATGTATGTTATGTATGACTGCATATGTTGTGTGTTTTAGTGCATTTTTGTATGACTGTATTTTACAACTGCAAAACATATTAATAAATGTGCATCCTTAAGACCCTTGAAGAGAGACATGAAATGTACTCAAACCAAAGTGTTGTTCCAAAGACGCTTATGGAAATTAGTTTTTTTGCATGTCTTGCTGTTTAAGTTTCGTGAGAATAACCAGGTAGAGTTTGCAAAGTGAAAACCGCAGGAAGCTGTGGTTTTTCTCAAGCGTGCTTGTAATAAAGAAGCAATACCAGAGAAAACACGAGATTCTAACTGGTTTTATCCAGTTTTATACAAACCCAGTTTGATTTTTTTTTCATTCATATTTATTCTTTTAATTTATTTCAAATATACAACTAATTAAAAAAAATATTCATATGTCATACAGAGAAATTCAGGAAGGCATAATTTCAGTGTTGCTTGGAGCAGACCGCAGAGTTGAGCGTTCTGGAAGGTTCTGCTTGGAGGTCAGGTTCAAGTAGCCAAACTCTGCTGTTCGACAAAAGCTCTCAGAAGTGAAGCAGGGAGGCGACGTGGTCACGTCTGTCTTTTTAGTGTGACTGCCCAACAAACCATGAATCTCAGACAGTTCAGACATCACCCTGTAGGTACAAAGAACAGAGACATTTGAGGGTGTTTTATTTAACCAAAGAAATTAAATGAAGTAAGATGCTGTTTGACAAATTGTCTATAGAAATATAGGATGTATTACGAGCAACATTTTGTAGAATTTAATTGTCACAAGTAGTTGTAATGTGATTTGTGATCTTCTTTTCTGACAATTTATTTATTCTTTTATTCTGTTTAAAGATTCTTTGAGCAAATGTGGTCATAGACTGTTTCTTAAATCATTTCAAATTTAACTGTTTGCCTCTTTTATCACCAGCTATTTTATTTTGCAATGGCACCAAAACTTGGGTCCTTAATATGTTCATGTTTTGTTCAACCAATTATTGAGAGTCAGTTTCAATAATGACCCCATTTGTTATCCAGAGGTTTAGTTTTCCATCACATTTTAGGAAATTATGGTCTCATATGAGACAGTAGAGATACACTTTATTGGTACTGAGACCAAACTGAAACAATAACAATACTCATAACAATAAAAGAGAGTAAATGTACTTCACAGCATGTATATTTATAAAATAGATTCACTGAACATGTGCAATATTTCGACCATTAAGGTCCACCATGCAAGAGACAAAGATGCCAATGAGCATACATTATTCTGGGGTGCTTTCATTAACAAGAATGCTAGAAAAGAATGTGAAGAACATGCATGAGAATATGTACTGCTTCATTCGAGTATCATTTTCATCAAGTACCTGCATTTGGACAAAGACAGACTACAGTTGTTGCTGTGCTCCTCTTCATTGAGCTGTTGTAACAGTTTTCTCCTCTCAGAAAGTAGCTTTTCATTTTCTGCTGTTATGCATTCAACAATTTCTTTTTCCTGAAAGAGATAAAAAAAAAAAAAAAAAGTCATTTAAAAAAGGACTCATTTTCTATTAACAGTTTTACACTGTTACTTCACTTTAACAAGCGTCACTTGCAATCTTTATTTTCTGCAGATAAAGACCAGATTGCCATTGGAAAACTTACTTTTAAATTGTAGTTACAGTCGAAGTTGCAGTTGAAAGAGGATTTAGTCATACTACTGTGAGGCACTGACAAGTTTGTAAATACAGTATAGTTATCAGTTCAATG
The DNA here is from genome assembly GCA_037176975.1 of Arrhamphus sclerolepis. NCBI lineage: Eukaryota > Metazoa > Chordata > Actinopteri > Beloniformes > Hemiramphidae > Arrhamphus > Arrhamphus sclerolepis. The sequence continues at coordinate 13,246 of JBAMYA010106113.1, read as the reverse complement.
TCAGATCTGTCTCATAGGTGTGTTTTAGAGGTCATAATAAATACTGAAAGAAAAAGGAAGTGTTCTGAGCATAGTTTCATCTACAAGCAATACTACATGTCATGGGTGAGAGCCGGTAAAGAGACAGGTTTCTAGAACAGAAAAACAAGGCCATGTGCCTCTTGTTTTACTTAGGAAAGTCATGTACCTTAACAGAATGTCGTAACCAGAATTGTACTGGTTTAAAGGTTTCCAGACAGCCAAGTTTCAAATAGGATGTGGTATGTACCCACTGCAGTTCATGGGTGCAGAACAGAAGAAGAGGTTGCACATTTGCTCAAAGTTTCAGTAAAGATGGCTCAGAATTTAAACATGATCAATATTTGCTTGTAATGTTTGTAATTTTTTTTCTTTGTAAACTGAAACTGTCTGTACATAAAAAAAGAAGCTGCTGACAGTTAAACTCTACCCACATGAAGGATTAAAAAAAAGCTATGACTCTGAGACTGGTGTCATGGCATTTGAGTCTACCACGTGCATATAGAAACAGAAAAGTTTCTGCGTTACTTACAAAATATAACATCAAAATTAAGATATATGAGATTCTTGAATTGCCCTGGCCATAAGTACATACATCATCAGTAAAATTCATTTTACCCCACTTCAGACCATTTGTTTTTTGTAAAGCAAGTCAAAGCTGCAGTTTTACCTTTGCTAAAGAGTGAGAACACAACGACAGTTGTCTCTCTAAACTTTTTATCCTCTCATCACGCCGCATCGTCCCCTCGTCAAATTCCTGTGTGGCTCGACACAGTTTTTCTTTGTGTTTTTCCTTCATGTTGTGATATTTACTGCAAGCAAATTAACATACACTTGATTAATTAAATCAATCTTTAATATCAAAATCTGATTTCAGTATAGCATAAGAAAACTGTCGTACTTGACAACCTTTGTAATATTTTATCATGAAGGGATGCGAAATATAAAATCTGTGGTGTTTGATCATCAAATGTTAAATCATACTTTCTTTTCCCATTTGGTAGGATGAACGTAAAACATATAATGTGCCTCTACCTTCGCAGCTTGTCAACGCATTTAAGCGTTTCACAGACCTCCCTCTTAAGCGTCTCACACTGATTGCGGGTCAACAGTAGAGTTGTGATTGCTTCTTGACAGTCAGAACACTCCTACGTGAACACATCAACAGAAAGAGATGTTGTTGCAGGAGTTATGATAAGTTTCCACATGCAACTAAATGCAACCGTAAGAATGCATGTACTATAACGAATTACCTTAAGTTGTATGTTTTGTCTGTAAACCTGTAAGGAATTTCCCTGATGAGAGTGGGTGTTTTTGCCAGGATGTGTATCTCGTTTTATATCCTCACACAGCCTTAACAACACAAAACATCAAGGCATACATTCACTTCAATTTAAATGTATTTCTATGCAAGATGAAAAGATAGCATGTAAATCCAGTATGCAGCTAGAGTGTATACTGCTGCAAATTACCCTACTTCTGATACTTTAGTTGGTTTTCTTTGGTGCAGATTTTAGCTCCAAGGTTAATTAACTTGTTAGGGTAGTTGTCCACATGTTGAAGACAGGGTATCTGCAAGGACGGAACAACGTTTTGAAAACTTTATGTTAAAAATTAAACTATACACTACTAAACTATACAACTAAGCTAAACAGTTCTGTACATATTCAAATTCACTCACCTCCCCCTTATTCTCCAAAAGCCATTTTGTAGGATGGCTGAGCTTTCTGGATACATCCGTCCAGGCGTCACTGCTGCAGGACTGAATGAACTCAGTTCTTTTGGGCTGGAAAATAAGATCCAGATCAGTGTTGGGAGTAACACGTAACAAAAGTAATTATATTACTGTAATATATTATTTTTTGCTGTAACGCAGTAATATAATGCATTACTGAAGAAGAACGTAGCAGTCAAGTGAAATTTGTGAGTGTTAGTTTTCAAAGAGAACGCTCTACATCGACCTCTGGGGTCCGTTTCACATAGCAGGGTTATTTAACTCTGAGCCAGAGGGTTCAGTTGCGCCGGTTTCAGAAACTAAGGTATCTCATACTCAGACCCTGTTATCGCGGTAACTGACTTGCGGAACTAAACCTGGTCACAAGCAGTTTCACTTCAACATACCCCAAGTTTTTTTTCTGTCTCCTCCCCTTCATGAAGCTGAAACACGTTCAGTTCAATTTGAAAACTGATCATATAATGAGGATTTTTGAGACAGCTGAACGATGACATGTCGCATTTTGTGTCAGTGAAGTATGTTGATGATCTGAATAGGTAGTTTAATACGGTCAAACCAGCCATGACTTCTACTCGTGACACCCTGATGATGATTTTTTTGTGTGTGCATGTATCTGCAGATATATATCAATGGTTAATGCCATTATCTGGCAAAAACGTTTAATGTTACGTTTATCTTCAAATTTATCTTGTAGCAGATTTATTTTCTTTTTTTCACCCTGATGCGTTAGGTTTTTTTCTTCACTGAAAAATCATTTCTAATGTGGCAAACCCCACATGAGCCATTAGATGTAGGTCTATCTATCAGAGGTTTCATATCTAACAGTTTTTGTTTGGTATACTTGTGTTTTAGGCATTGTTTTGCAAAAGAAGGATGCCTCTGTTTGACTGGGATTTTATTTATCAAAACATTTTTTATTGTTAAGCTGTTATAGCCAATGTTATTTCTTTAAGCCATCCTGAAATGGCTGAGGCATAATTCCTGTAGTCTAATTCTCCAAGAGCTTGTTTTGATTACTGATTATATACTTTTTTGAAAAAGTGATTCAAAAGTAATACAAAGCTACTGTAATGCATTACTATTCAAAGACAGTAATATTGTAACTAGTAATTACAAGTAACTAGTACTAAACAATGTATTATATTTAGTAAGTAGAAGTAGCAGTTACTTGCCCAGTGCTGATCCAGACACTCATTCACACACGATTAACAACATAATGCTAAACAAACAAGAAAAAAAAACCTCTAAAGCGGATCAATATTTGATTTTGCAACAGAAACTTAGGGTTGAGGACAAGCATAAACCAACGTAATGCTCTGGGAACTGTAGTATGTGCAGTTAAGTCATTATCTCGGCCAACCTGAAGCTGCAAAGTGTTGAGCTGTTGCTGCTCCTGTATTTTTGACTCCAGTCGCTCCACTTCCACCTGCAGAGACTTTACCTAAAACATCAGTTTCACAGAAAAAACAAAAACAAAAAATAAACAGCTTTTTTTTGTGTGTCTGGACAGGTAGTTTGTTTAGTGAGGCATGTAGTGTACTTGAACTGCAAAGTGTTGTAGTGACAGCTTTCAGTCTCAAGTTCTTATTGTATTACTTTCTTGAGTCTCCTCTACTTTAATGTCTACTGTAGCTCTTTGAGTTAGTTTGTGTGGCACTGCTGTAACATAAAGCTACAGGAAGCCGGTGTTAAAAGACCACCGAGATAAGAGTCTAAAGTTCCTTTGGCTGATTTTTACTGATAAAAGGGGCATGAGAGTTCCAGTCCAATTCAATCTACATAGTTTTCATATTTACATTCCACACTGAAAATACCATGTAAAATAAATGCACATTACATGATATTAATTTAAACAATTTCCACAAGCAATAAAGGCATTATTAAGAATAAAGGTTAGTACAGTCAAAAGGCATGAATTAGTCATAAACTTATAGAGACAAAACTGCCTGTCATTGTCCTTTAATTAAATGTATAACGAAAGTTTAAATGAGTTTTATAATAAGCAGTGAACTGAAGGAACATTGAGAGTGAGGTTTAAGGTTTCTGTGTGATACTATTAATTTTTTTTGGTATTTTTACCAAGTTAAGTCTTTTCAGGACTATGAAAAATTAAAATAAATCCCATGCATTTTTTCTCAAAGTGATGATGTGATTTTTTTCTTCTTTAATTTGTCTTGGAAAACCACCTGCAGTCAGTGAACATCTCACCTCCTGCTGCAGTGAACTTTTATCAGCATCCAGAGAGCGTACCCTGTTCCTCAAGGCTCTGATTTCAAGGTCCAGACGGTCATTCAGCTCTTTGGTCTTTCGCAGTTCCACCATTTCTTTTGAAAACAAGTCAAATCATTGACTCGTCAGATTATGAAAAAAAACAAACATGTTTACTGCTTTTGTACGTTCCTATCCGCAAAATTAGATTTAATATTTATGTTTGAGAGATTGTGGCTCTAATGCAAATGAAGGAGCAAAATACAAGGCCTTTCTTCTGTGTAAAACTACACCTAATAACATATCTGGAAGCTAATATGAGGTTTCAGACATGTTGGCTAATTATTCTAAGTGAACATCTCACAGTCTCATGACAAAACTTCAACTTTGTGGTTTTCAAACTAATTTTGTTACTGAGCCACAGTGAAAGTGTAAGCAGACAAGACATGATTTTACAGTTCTAATCTCTCCAGGATGAAACTTGCCCCAAACTGCACAAAAGAATAGATGAACAGTCACAACAAGAAAACAAGACAAGCTGCAAGAACCTTTAACTGCAATCCGATTATTTTGTTTCAACCACACCAACCAAGACTTCTGTGGAAGACATTTTACACTTGCAGATAGTTTTGATACTAAATGCAAAACTGCACTGATAAGGCTGCCAGAAGATATCCACAGAGGTGTTCTTTTTTTATCTATTTAAAGGACTGATTCTGATCAATAAACAGTTAATTTTTTATTCTTTTACAGCTGTGACTGAGACAATTCTTAATTGTGTCATCTTTACACAGGCAATAATGCTGGGCAACTCTTTGAAAACTCCCTTGACAACAAACGTGAAGAAAAACACTCACCACATCTCTTCAGTTTCTCTACTTCCTGTCTGAGCTGTTCCACCTCCTCCTGTGCCGACTGCAGCTCAGGCTCTGAAAAACACAGATGCTCGAATATTTCACCAGGGTATATACAGTAATCTTTAAGTTAAATTTAATACCTTTTAATACCTTTTTTTTTGTTTTTACTACCTTCAGATTTTTTTTTAAAACATCATGACGCCAAGTCTTAATCAGCAACCTAAGGTTAACACAGATTTTGACATATATAACTATACACAACAGAATAGATTTGGAGGCTCACTGATGTTGATCACAAATTTCACACATTTATTTTACTTCCTGAATAGAAATAAAACAAACTACATCAAATTTGGAGTGAAGAAATAGTTCCAGCTCAGTGGCTTGCATTCACTGCATTTACTGTTTATGCATTACAAACTAGTAGCATCTGCTGTATTGAACTGTTGCTGATATCACTTCACAAGCTGGCATCCACTGCATGAACTGGTGAACTGCTATTATTTGATTTTAACAAAAACCCTCATGAGCAAAAGAATCTTATGGCAAGTGTCTTAATTGCATGACCTTTTCTTCAATAGTTTTGCCCATTTTTACCAGTTCCTCTTTTTTCTCTTTGTATCTCCTTCTGAGTGTATTGGATTTAGTGATTAGCTGGGCAGTTTTTGATCCAGATTTCCCCTCTGTCTCCTCAGCCAACTTGTTGGCATCATTTTCAAGGATGACACAGACATCATCCGGGACTCTGCGTTGTTGTCTGAGGTCCTTGGTTAAAGGCACCTTGAGGACACCACCACAGCTACTGACACTGTCATGGATTAGTCTCAGTGCCTCCAAGGATTCACCCAGAAGGTTACATGTTTCCACCTCCTTGTTTATGGAGAAACCTCTCTCCACGGTGGCTTGTCCATGTGACAGAAGTAAAAGGCTCTGGCAGAACTTCAACAGGTCAGTGTAGGATGTGCTGAGTGTAGAAACACATCTAGACTCTGCTTCAAAGGCTGAAAAGAGCAGAAGCATCATCTCTGCCCTCAAGAGACAGCAATGACGTGAACTGCTGATCACGTCACCTACAACACTGACACAGAAATTAAGGTAATTAATAGACCATTTAAATTCAGTAGTCACCCAGTAGTCAGTCATACATTTATGACAGCATCATGTTATGACATCTACATAGAGCTAAGAATGTGTAAGACTTTTTCAGAATGTATTGATAAAGAATTGACATTTCCTCACTGTTGAGAGAAGAATGCAGAAAGCCATCTTACTAATGAGATTTCTCACACACGACTTTAATCAATCTGAATAACCTATGTATTTTGACTGTCCCTATACTATATTTTCTTACCAGCTGGGATGCCACCTGCCAGCTGCTTGTCCTGTTTGCACTATGCTCTTCATCTGTCTGATCCACCAATCAGGATCTCTGTGCATCCTTCCAGGATCCAAGCCTGCAATCTGCCTGACCACTGGGAATTTCAGGGGGCTTTTCTCCTGCAACTTCACAGCCACCTTAACCAGGTCCTGCAAACATTCTCGCCTGAAGGTGAGCACAGAAAGCTCACCAACCTTGCATCCTGGTTTGCTCTGAAGTTCCTAACAAATAAGGAACATTAATGAATGTTCACTGCAAATGCTTTGGAGAATAAATGTTTTACTTTTTTTTTAATCCCTGTTTATTTTTCTGCTTCTTCTTAAATTATTATTATTATTATTAGTAGTAGTAGTAGTAGTAGGCTAAACATAGTAGTTGTGCACCCAAAACACATGTGAATCTGTAAAGAATAGTATCAAAATTACCTTGATGGCAGATTCAGCACCCAGGCCTATGTCAACACTCTTAGGGGAGACCAAGTTCTTTTCATCTTTTAGTTCTATTTTGATCAGCTGCAGGGGTGTGAGGTCCTGTATGAGCTCTCGTTGAACAAACCGCCTCAGTAAACTCTTATAGTGGTAAAACAAGCAGTCGGTAACAAACTATTTACATACAGATTGATCAGATGCAATCAATTAAATAATTGTTTTGACAGTGATCATTACCATCAGCAGCTCAGTCTAATATTTGGCCAAGTAGAGCAACACTGGTTCAATAGTTTGGAACTTTCCCAGAAAGAACTGGAGTTTCGCGATAATGAAAGGATCCTTATATGCTGCTACTATGGTGTCATATGAGGCTGTGCAGGGAACTTGAACCCTCTTTTTCTCTGCAGCATCCACATATGTCTTAAGCACTGGCCAAACTTCAACTATTCTCTCTGCCACAGGAACATTTTCAAGCATTGTGGAGGGTGTGAAGACCACAGCTTCCAACAGTGACAACCTCAGCACCTCCGTAGAGCTCTGCATGCTCTTTCTGGTGAAGATCCACCAACTTGAAGTTCACATTGGGTCCATCCATACCAACTGACAGTAGTCCCCTCATATTCAGTTGTGTAACACACTCCTGTGAATCAACACAGGCCAAAGTTGTTCATTTTAAAAAGTATCTATCAGAAACATTAAAAAAGATAACTCCCACAAAGCCAATCACTTGGGGCTAAAGAGAAGCATTACTGCATACACATTTGATTTCAGTTATTAGTTGGCATTTTAGCAGTTAACTTAATTTGTTTGTTTTTTCCCCAATAGCAAAACTTGATACAAATATTACATTTCTATAACTGTGGCAGGTTATTGAACTTAGGAAATACTAAAAAGGTGTTTTTAATTTTGTTTTTGGTACCTTGGACCTACAGTATACCCCACAGGTTAATACATGAAGGTAGGCCTACACAGCTTTCATTCAATTAACTGTAGGCCTTTGGTCCATGTAATCCTTTTGTGGAACCAATCTGCCAATACGTCATTTTTTTGTGAATAAATAACTCAAATGAGTGACTACAGGATGCTGCCAAAGTTGGCCTATACAGCAAAAACAAGAATATTAACTCACCTTGATGTGATGCAACAAATCATCAGCCCTTCCATGCCCCAAGAATTTAGATCCAAAGTATCTGGATTGGGCACGGTCATCCTCCCAGTATCGAACATGGTTGTCGAGTTGCTTTTTCTTTGACGCTTGATTGAGGCTCTCATCAAACATCAACACGAATGGTTGATGCCATCAGCAAGCTGTTTTTTAAAGAACGATGCTAATTCAAATCTGATTATGTACCCGTTTTTTTCTTTACCACACGTGAATGACTTTGCGATGTCAGAGTCAGGAAACATTTCTTTGAACAGCTCCGTAATTCCTTCATTGGAGCTCAATGAGTGGTGTTTAACTGCAGTGTGCAGACACCACAGAGCCTCCGCACGAAGTGTTGGTGTGACGCCCAAAGTCACCCGGAGGTCAGACGTAGTTGCTGGAGCCGCAACGTTGGCTTGTACCATGGCACTAGTTTGCGGTGGTGGTGGTGCAGCAGCACAGACAGTTGAGAGTGGTAGAATTAACTGATTTTGCCGACTGTGCATTCCATTTTTGTATGTTTAGTGGATTGCATATGCAAACGAAGTGCTCCCATCCAGTTGATATTGATGACTTTTTTAAAAGCCGAACAATAGGCCTTCTGGTTATTCCCTACTACAGGCCTGAGCCAGTCCTTGTCAGAAAACTTGCGTTTCCCCATGATGGTTGTACCAGGTGAGCTGAGCACACAAAATGTTTAAGATGTCGAACGACCACTAAATATGACGTCAGCATCACACAGCTGATAATTATGTGCCTAGATAATGTCAAAGCCCACATTTAAACGCCCTAACGTGAACGTTAGTGTACATAATTTCAATCAGAATAGGACACCTAATAGTCTGAAAAAAAAAACCTATTTTTCAAAAAATAATACCTCTAAAATCACATTTAATACTTTTAATGGCCTTAAATATGCCAATTTTGATAAATCACCTTTTAATACTTTTTAAAACCCCGCAGACACCCTGTTCACTTGCAAGGTCCCCTCTAATTAGATCTTGGCAAAGTCTGTTTTTTGTTTTTGTTTTTATATAGTCCAGTCTTTCTGGGTATTTATATGACTGTGATATAACTTTGTAACGTAAGTTATATCATAGGGGGGACCCATGGCATACTGGCTAGAGAACTGGGCTGGCAGCCAGAGGGTCACCACCTCAATCCCCAGCCAACACAAACAACATGGGCAGGCGGAGTGCTGAACAAGTGCTTCCCCATGGATGAGGTGCCCCTGAGCAAAACCAAAACCCCCAGGCACCACACCACAGCAGCCCACTACCCTGGGTCCAGCAGCCCAGATGGGTCAAATGCATCCCACAGGGATGAATAATAGTATATACAAAAAAAAAACAAAAAACAGCTGTGCAGGAAGTCTATGAACCTTTCTTTTCTAGTTTATTTGGTTGTTTGATTTAAGAATTTATAAAAGAATTAAAACAGACACAGAGGACCACTTGTGACAGCTAACTAACATTGTAAAACACTGTGAGAATTCATTTCTCTCACCATATGCTCTTTGAGTCAAATGAGCAGACTCCAGCTCATCAGTCAAATGTCGAATCTCGTTGTGGGCCATGGCCAGCCTGCGGGAACCCTCCTCCAAGTCCCTTTCCAGACGCAAACACTCCTTTTCCAAACTGTTTGCCTGGCCAGTTAAAGATTTGCTCTGCAAAGAAATAGACCCAGCAGCTTACTTAGTTAATATCCAATGCTGAAGTGATTGAACGCTCTCAGATAAATGAAACAGGACTACTGGGTACAATGCTCAACATATAATATAAAAGAACATCTTATCAAATGCACTACAACAAGATGTATTAATGGTGGAGTTACTTGATATTATTCTGCCATGCCAAGTTCCCTACCTTGTGCTGGTAACTAAGATTTAAAAACACTGGAACAGGAAAAAGAAAGCAGAAGAAGATGCAGTTAATATGAATGCAACTGGTGAGTTCTGAACAGATGACATGCAAATATACACAGACTAAAGTAAGCATCAGCTCCATTTGGTCCAAGTGCAGCTTCAGTGTTTTTGTAAGTTTCCAAGGGATGCTCAAACATTACAAACATACGCGCATTCAGACATACGGGAAGAAAAGTCTGTTTGTTCTGTGAAGCCCTTTGGAGTCCAAACAGTCTCTTCCATGCACTCTGCCAATGATGCGAGGCCCTCTTGTGGGTAGACTGTGAAATACCATAGAATAAAAGCATCAAAGAATAAGGCATTTTCCAAAAAAAAAAAAAAAAAATTCTTTAGCCCAGTGTTCTACAACCCTTGTCCTCAGGCCCAACGGTCCTGCATGGTTTAGATGTTGGGTTGAAGACCACTGCTTTAACATACTGCTGTATGCATTTTTGTCTATATCAAGCTGAATTTTACAATGCAAAAAAAGCACACAATAGAAAGAAACTCCACATATACTGCACTACATATGCATAAACATACATATTCACCTTCATTCACCTCTGGAGAAAAGGGAAAAAAAGTGAGCCCATGTCTATCACAATTAAATATCACACAAAAATGCTGAAATTGAAATAAAAGAAGAAACCATTTGGGATGTTCTTCCTCTGACCTGGCATACACTGGTGGTAGGTGCTTGTATTCCTAGAAGGCTGCCTGGGTTTTCATCACTTGTCAGCTTGTCAGGATCCAGGCTTGTCTCAAGTAAGGAAGCCCTCTCTACCAGGAGGTAAGCCACCTGCTCACTCGGGCTGCTGTGAATCAACTCTGTGAGACCCTGATGGTACAGCATTTTAGCCACCTCACTTATCTGAGCATCTGTTCCAATCAAAATGAAAGAGAGAGGGGAAAAAAAACATATATCGTGCAGGTTGTAGAATTTAGGATGGCAAAAATAATAAGGATACATAAATAACTTTCGTGTTTTAAACAAACATTTCACTTTTTAATGACTTAGGAAAATACAAACATTTTTGGCGATGACAAACAACAATGAAAAATCTGTATTAAAGATTTTATAGACTACTGTACATGATGTGAAGTAAAATGTTCCAACCTTGAAGGGATATATGGTGCCGCAGCTGCTCCCTGAGCTGGTCGTTCTCATTTTGTATCTCTTGAGCCAAAATGTCTTTGTATTCTGTAAAGATTCGGATCTGCTCCAAAGACTTTTGCACCTTACGAAAAGAAAGGTTGTCCAACCCAAATCCAAGAAAGTGAGCATGATATGGAATATGCAAAAATAAAAAAAATCAAACTAATACTTAGATTTGCTTTGACTTTTATCTTATTCATGCAGTACAGACCTACATTATATCATGCTTTGTACTGTCAACTTAATTTCATTTGTCACTGTACATGTATCCCTGTTCTGCCACTTGACCTGGGCTGCATGTAGGACCAACAGTCTGAACAGATATCTCCAGATCTCCCTCTCTACATCCACCTTCTCTACGTCTATCGGAGAGACATAATCTGTCTAAGAATTCTGTTAATAAACATGACATCCCTCTTTGATCTCTATAAAATTGTCAATCTTTCCCCATGAAAAATTAAAAGACATTATGACACCGAGGATACCAAGCAAAGACACATTCCAGATGTTATTCTTCCTACAAAACATGTCTTAAGGTAATAAAGGGTAGGTTTTTTTTTTCTTTTTGTTTCAAAATTCTCCACACATTTTTTGGAGGATTACAATCATTTACTAACATCACCTGTTAAAAATAATCTTTTTTTTTTTTAACTTCAATAATAATTCTTAATTACTTCCATCCCATCTTTTTTTAGAATATAATTGCATACCCAATTGCAAAAGTAAATTTATATTAACAAATGAAATGACCTTAACAAGCTAGATCATGAAATATACTGACTTCATACTGCCTGCAAAGTAAACGTAATTTACTCATCAAATGACAACTTACCTCGGCCATTTCTGCTAAATGTTGTGAGCGGTGTGTTTCCAGGTTCTCTGTCACACTGTTCAGTCGGTTTCTTGTGTGTTGCAAGGTACACCATAACAAACACAGCTGGGCCTCTTTAGGAGCGTCTGGAGCAAGTCCCTCCTCACTGAGCCATGCATTGATCTGCTCCAACTCCTTAAGTGTGAAAATACATAACAAGGTGCATTTTGCATACTGGTTGCTTAGAAAACTTCTTACATTGTGAGGGGATAAGTATGCCCCAAACACTATCGCTTAAAAATCAAGTGACCAATAGGTTTTCATTGTTCTACAGTAACGCCATTGTTCCTACGATGAAAAGGTGGGAAAGCTGAAAACAGTTTTACTTTACTGAATATAAAATACAGATCTCTTCTTCTTCTGTAAGACTTCTGCAGGCTTGATAAACTGTATATCCATGTGCATTTGTGGGGCCATCTACAAGGTGCAGTTTACAGCTGGTATTAACATCTGTCCTGAAGTGATCCAATCACATCTAAACACATCTATTCACACATGGCAATAACATGCATCTCCACGTGTCTTGAGTGAGAACTTCTGATCAGATCTCAATCCCTATTCTATATGCAATTAAGTACATGATTTTTACTTGCAGGAGCCTGCGTCTAGCACCCTGATAAAGGAAGAATATGTTTCAAGAAGAACGTAAGGGTTATGACTTGTTGTTTCACACTGTAAAACTAAGCCACTGCTGAATGAACATGTCCTTCACAGAAGACACTGGAGTTATCGGCTGTTCCTCAGTGAGACCAAGCGCATACTGTATTTACACCGCTGAAAGAATGTGGTTACATGTGGCCCATGTGGCTCAGATCACCAGGACCAGGTCTCAGTGTGTCCTCAAATGGGTCCTGTGTGCATTTACACCTGGACCAGCTTGTGATTGGATCACAGCAGATGTTAATACCAAGTCTAGATAGGGTCTATAGAGAATGAGATTGTGACACCGCATATCTTCTGGTGTATATTTAAGTTAGACAAGGCATTCATTGTTATTATTGTTGTCAAGCTCAGTTGATTTAGTTATTTAATACCAGAACAACGCTGCCATCACATAACATGTCATTTAAAAACTGACACTGGGGTGCATTTTTTGGCACTTCCAAATAGACTTGTAGTTCTTGAGACTGGTCTTGGTCTCAAGACCAGTCTTAAGACCAATTTTTTGTTGTCTTGGTCTTGTCTCAGCCTCGACAGTCTTTGGTCTCGGTCTTGGGTCTCTCAGTCTCGCAATATCTCAGAGATGGCCGAGCGGTCTCAAAAGAATTTGTAACCATTCCCAGGCCAGCCGAGAGACATAGTCTCTCCAGCGTGTCCTGGGTCTGCCCTGGGGCCTCCTTCTGGTTGGACATGCCCAGAACACCTCTCGAGGGAGGCATCCAGAGTGCATCCTCACTAGATGCCCGTACCACCTCAACTGGCTCCTCTCGATGTGAAGGAGCAACGACCCAACACCAAGTCCCTCCTGAACGACTGAACTTCTTTTTTTGAGGTGGAAGGTGGTGCTGGAGTCTTGTTATTTTGTTAGATGATTTTGGGACTAGTTAA
>JBAMYA010106062.1:0-19852 GCA_037176975.1 Arrhamphus sclerolepis | reverse complement strand
CCGATCTATTATGGGCTTTATAGGCTGCAAATCCTCATCACAGATTTTCAGCTTCTTCTTGGGCATGTAATTAGGTAATGGCTCAATTAATCCCAGCATTTCCAGAGGGGAGACCAGGAACATTTGTTTGGAGCTGAAGGGAGGAGATTAATACAGACTGAACATGCAATAGTGATGGAGCACAACTGCGCACAGTTTCCTTTGGGTTTAAAAATTCAAATGAAGACGCTACATGTCTAAATACACCACAGTGGGATTCAGAAAATGACAAAAATGACAAGAAGGGGAAAACTGTTTGTGTCTAAAGATGAACCACTGTTCAAGTTCAAAAGCATAACTTGTTAAAAACTGCACAAGAATTGTGAAATCAATCAAACTACAGTGCCAGTAACCTCCTTCTGTTCTTCTTCTGCTGGCTTACAGGCAGAGCAATCTGTCTCAACATTTTGTGCATGAAGAACGTGACCTCTGAATTTCCTAGTCCTTCTTTGGTAAAGGCTTTGGTCTGCTACATTAAGAGAATCCATTCACTAAATCAGTTTTGACCACATGACCCAGAGAAATATTTGAGTGTTTAGCTGAGGGGAATGAACTTATTACAGGGGAGTCAACCAGGGAAAAAGGCCACAAGCTTTTCCATTTATTTATGTGCTGAAAACAGGGCTTGCTTACTCAAAATGATTACAAAATCCAATCATGAAAGGGACTCTTTGAAGGGATAATGTAGCACTTTGGATTTTCTTCTCTGTTTTTTCAATATATTGGAACATAGTTGGAGCATTTTCTAAAAGCATGAATACATTCTGTAAAACAAATACTATAAGATTGGTTATAGCCTAAAAAAAAGTTTCTGTTGCTTTCTGAAACACTCCAACATATGGATGATTCAATTTTGAGTTTTAATCTCTAAATCCTTTTGATTATGATGTAGTATTTGTTCTTTTAAAAAAAAAAAGTAGCTATCACAACTCGTCACTTATCCTATCTTTATGGCTCTTTTTAGAACCAGACCAGAAGGAATTTCGCCATCCCTCTTAACCATTACTGACAGGCTGGAGCATTGCTGAGTACTTCCACACTGTTGGAGCCAAAGCTTAAGACGCAGGCAAAAAGATCTGCCTGCTGCCGGGTGTCAAATAGGTATAATCCCCCACTGAAAAGCCCCCTTGTCCCAGCTCTTTGCAGGAAATGCTCTCACAACAACTAGGAGAACGTCTCAGCTCACATCACTGTCTTAGACTAAGATTAGACCACAATAGTGTTGATGTTATTACATTGCTCTGTCGAGACTTTTGGTTTGTGTTAATTCATTTTTTCAGTCCGATGAAAATATCCAGGTTGAAGTTTCAAAGTTCTCAAAGCTGCTTTAAGCTGCACTTTTATGTTAATCATAGAGGTATGACAAATAGAGCCATGACTGTATCCGTTATAATCCAACCTGCCAGCTGGCTCTGACCAGCCCATTAACTTGCATTAGCTTTCTTTCATTAATTCTCATTCTCATTTTCATTCATTGCTCTCTAATTCTCAAACGTTTTCACCGGTACAGAATGTACCAGGCCGACCACAATGGCATGGGGGCAGAATTATGCAACTGCCCATACAGGAGCGTCCATGAGTCACTATTCAAAACAACCAAGATGGAGGCAGAATTGATGATGATACCATGGATGTATGGGTCATCACAAAAAGCCCAGTCTCAACCAGCTGAGATTAGTTCGGTATGTTCTGTACCAGCGGAAATGATTGTGAACAGATTGGATACCAGATCCATTTCACAAGAGAAATGAATCAGTATGGCTGGTCTGGCTACAGGTGTACAACAAAAGAGCTACAAAACGTTTGACAGAAAACAAAAAGGGCTTGTTGTGTCAGCCAAGCTCTAAACTTTAGCCCCTAATCTTCCAATATGTCCAGTTTTGTACAGTAAAGTTTGCAGTACATAATGACAGTTTAGTAGAGTGAATGTTCTACTATTGTATTTATACACATACTGTATTTAAACCGATACTGGTGACTACAATAGCTGAAGAAAACAGTAAACAAACTGCATACCAAGCAAAATATTTTTCAACTGAATTACAATAAAATGAATCTTGTCGCCCAAAAGGAAGTGAAATAAGGCACAGCAGAGCGTCATGACCCTGAGGAGGAAGAAGTAAGTATAGATGACGTACCGTATGTATGCACGCTTGGATACTTATGGGTGTCTTTTTGACTGCTGCTAAAACAACAAGGGGACTATCAAGGTTTCTCTGAGGGCCACCTGATGTGTTCAGCTGATTATTGTAAAACATTTTCACTTGTATAAGGTAACAAAGTTGCAATCCGACCCTGCGTCTGGCACATTTTGAGCTGCAAGTCACACTGAGTTCCCTCCCTTCAGTTGCACTTCACCATGCTGCACTGCAGAGCCTGAACAGCATGGTAGTAGATCCATGCTGCTGATTCCAGTTCAGTATTGATGTTCTGTCGTCCCTGGGGACCACTTATAGTGAGAAGAGACCCGAGTCAGCACTCAGCGAGCACCAGCCAGTGATGAAACACACACATGCCACGTCTGAGTAGAAGAGATTCAGCAAAATTGATTGTTACTGCACAACAGTATGACTGTGGTTATTCAGCAATAAGCATAATTATTTTCAAAAGGGATTATTTGTATCAGCAGCAGCAGTGAATTTATGATCATTAGTGAGAGAGGTTTCTGTGTAAAGGCTGTACTCTCTGGGGTACAACTTCTCAGTCATCTGACATCCGCCGCCCATTTACAACGACAAATTCTATGTAGTGTGACAAATCTTATGGAGTCATCCATGCGGATTATGTTCTTCTAGCTGGCAACGCTAAAGTGCTCTGCTCTGTTTTCTCTCAAGCTTGGGACTGATATCTAAATCCACAGACAGAATATTGCTTATAATTACTTGCCCCTCCCTTTGCTTGAGGTGTAGTAATAACTGTGTTCTTGAACAGGCTGTGAGTCAGTGGCTGACACCAGTAGCAGAGCTGGGATTCTGACCTCCAAACATCATTGGTCAGCAAACTGGGGAGGGGGAGATATACTGCAGTGTCTTTTTGTTCTGCAGAGGGCAGAAAGAACATTCACTGTTGCTGCCCATGCCTCTCCTTGTATGTACATCTCTCGTTTTTCTTCTACTGCATCTGTCCATCTGAACTCTCAACATCTCACTTAGCATATTTTTCTGCTTCACCGACCGAGATGAAATCGTTCCCTCTTTGCCTGAAAAGGGCAAGCCAACATTAAATTGCTATGAGTCTACAACTCACCACCCTTAACAGCATTACTGTGTATTTTTGGTGCAAATAAACAGATAAATCCATAAAGCACACTATAAATGTGCTTCCATTTGTGAGCCATGCGCCCAGTTCCCCAGTGAGCCTGCAGCAAGGATTTGAACACAGTGATAATGGAGTTTCTGTGTGAGTTAACGTATGATTATATAACACAGACTAACGTCTATATATAGCTGTGAAGAGCCAAGAGGGCAAACTCACCTTTTGTCTGACGGTATTCCAACACTCCAGAGATCCAGTCTGCAAATGAGGCAGAGGAGATTTACCCAAGCCGGTAAGATGAAGAATGTTGCACACGCACTCCCATTGATGGAGCCGCTGCCTCCTTCCCGTTATCCCTTTTGCACGAGTCTATCCTGTCTCTTTCTCTCTCTCACACACACACACACAGCTACAATAAATGAAGATTGCACTTTACATGCACGCATAAGGCTGTTTACTCAGTCCACAAGACAGTAGGTTTGTCCTCAGTCTCAATCCATCATTCAAGCCTTCAAGTTACTCCATATGTGAGAATTGGACCTCATCCTGATATCTGTTAGCTCTCATGCCTCTCTATGCCTTCCTCCTCTCTTGAGCTTTTAACAGAGCACCTCATGATTTAGCTGAAGTCCTGACGAAAGGGAGCTGCAACCATTCCCTGCCGCATCATTTCCACCACGTGCTATTGATCTCAAATAATTTATTTGCCCCTTTTCTTGCAGAAAACACCTGCGTCTCGCCTTTCTTGTTTGATTTGCAACATTTTCACCTTAACCACCACCACAATGCTGACTCCACTTTTAACAGGTCTTCCACAGTTCAGCCACTGGCACAGAGCCCTGTAAGCTGCCTCAGCTTAACAGAGGGGTAAACCAATCAGGTGGCTGAGGTCTATCCCAAGAAGAACTTGCTCTATTAATCTGAAGGATAAAACGGAAAAACGAGGGGATAGAAAAGTACTGTGTTTTCCTGTTTATTGGGGAGGGTGGGGTACTTTTCCTCAGTTCACAGTGTTAAACCAGTTACTACAGAGACAAGACATGCTGTAAGTCACATAAGTTCAGCGTCCCTTGGTCAAAGTTGATGATAAACCACAAAAAAAGCAAAGAAGATAGGCTACACGGGGGGTATCTGGTGAACAGAATTCAACAACAGTACTTACATATTTATGAAAAATAAATCACACATATATGTATATGATGTGTTTCACAGCTCAGAGCAACAACATGTACTCATGTAAGCAACTCAGTCACACTGTAGTTCTGCAAGAAAAACATCTCTTCATGATGAAAAAATGATATTTAGAGATATTCATAGCCATTTCCATGAAGCATGTAGAACACACTCCAAAAACAACCAAATGAATATAGAATTGGTAATAACACTTTGTGTAACAGTCACTCCACTGCACACCATTTTGCATGTCTTCTGTTGAGAGTTCACATCTTTTGCTGTTCTGATTCGTTGTATCCAATAGCTAGCCAAGGCAGTTTCTTCTGCATCTATTGGTACTGCCACTAAGGCATCGCTGTCAAATCCAGAGGAACCAGTACAATTCTTTACATAGAAAAAGAAAATAGTCAACATTAAGTCAGCGGAAGACCACAGTAATTTGTATCCTCTCAGAACTTCTGTAAGAAGTTTTAAACAGATTTGTGTAATAAATGCTTGGATATTTCTCTCCACAACAAAAACATTTCAAGTGGGACAAATTTGCCCTCTGCAGAATATGTTCCAAATTCCATTCAATAAATCCAACAGATACTTTTCAGCCTGTAGCTACATAATGGAACAATATGACCTTACTGGCATGTTGATAGGAAGGCTGAATGCAGTCTGATGGGAGTGATGTGCTCTGTTGCATAACAGCTGATATTGTGTTAGCTAACGTACTGAGGTGGAAAGTAGCTTTTGGTGCAATTTGATTAAAGATTTAAAATGACGCTTTGAGTATCTTACATGAAGATTTGCTTTGCAAGCGAACTTTTGATACAGGATACTAAAGTCAAACTGTACCCTTTGAAGGAAAATGTAAAACATTATTTAAAAAAAGGATGATCATCCATCCTTACTACTAAGAATGACATAAAAAGACAGGGCTATTTTGTTGATGTACTGCAGTTCACATTCACTCTGACTCATTACCCACCAGCAGAAGGCCATTTCTGCCTTTCCATTAGCGCTGACCTTTCAAAGGGGGCTTGCTGATATGATTATTGTGAGATTTATTGGTATCTGACCTGTCTCACTAATGCACTTCAGCCTGAAACTGCAAAGACACCAATATGTAGAGTAGATTAAATCCACTTCACTGTAGTTAGTTACGATCGACATTGTTGGAGAGATTAATATATTCTCATCACACCTCTTTATGGTGGTATGGTGGTTGGCACTGCTGCCTCACAGCTACCATTAGGTTGAATCCTGGTTGAGGCCTGCGGCTCTAAATTGCCCATAGGAGTGAGTGTGTTGTTGTTCGTTTATACGTGGCCCTGTGATGAACTGGGAACCTGTGATGGACTGGGAACCTACTGGCAACCATAGATGATGGATCTTTGAGCGAGATCATGTAAAAGTTTCTAAAGTAACCTAGATCCAAGCGGCTGAAATAAAAGGCAGTGTGATGATTTACAGATGTCCAAGCAACATGTGCAGGATTAGAAAAGTGAGATATTTGGATCTTTTTGTGTGACAACAGATCACAAACAGACTGTACCTCCTCCTACTATGGTTGCTGTAGAGTGCAGCACTGAGTGGACTATAATGATGTTTTACTGTCCTCTAGTGGTTATTTTACTAAGTTTCATTTCTCATCTTTTTTGAGGATAACGAGGAAATCAAAAAAAAAGTAACTCTCACATTCTTAAGAGTGCCTCTTAAGAGCTTTTGTGCTGAGCGAAGCAAACATGCTTACAAGTGAAAAGAGAGGTTTTTCTCAAATGAAATACCTTTGGTAATGAATTATTATGGTCAACATGCACATGAAGTAATCTGATCCTCAAAGGATGGGTGTGTACACCGTGTATACGCCCTCATGTTTTCTTTTTCTAATCTGAACTGTCAAACCTGTTCTGTGCTTTCATTTCACAACGGTTTCTTGTGTATTCAGGAAAACCACAAGCCACAGGTGACTGGTTGGCTCTCTTGCACGTGCCCCAAGTCCTGGTAGATTGTATGCAACAGCTGCATGCTTCACTTTGTTAATGTGTATTGTTGCTGTTTGACCCACAAAAATAGAATGCACATTTGCAAAAGCTTTCAAATCCTTAACTGAGAATATAAAATACTTTCAACAGATCCTGGTTCTGCATATACCAGTTCTGCTATCATTTTAGAGAATTTCTCCTTATGTTTTTATTGAACATGTTAATTATGTAACACTTTCTAATAGCATACTTGTATCAACTCAAATTCATCCACTAGGGAAAAGAAATGTGGAACTGAGCCTACGTATTATGTACCGAGAATGTTCAAGAGTGTTTGTTTGGTATAATTTATTTACTTAATGCTGTCTTAAAGTTAAAAATAACAATGTTATTAATTAACATTGTTTTGATTCATTTCTTTATGCCTATTATGTATATCTAAATTCATGTTGTATACCTAAGTAAGTATAGTTAAGCACGGCTTGGTGAAGCACTTAAAGTTGTCTCAGTTACACACTGTTGTGATTTTAAAAGATTTTCTTGCAGATTTGCAAGATCATAAAGTCAGACTACTCGCCTCTACTACACATTAACAGATACACAACAATTGTTTTTGCATCACTACTATAAACTCCGACCATCTTGAATGACCCTGTGTTGCAAACAGATTATGCATTTTTATGCTTTTTTTTAATTTAATGATTCAAATGTTTTCATCAAAGTGCCTTTGCCATTTTTAGGTTCCTAGACTGTTTAAAGATTAACTATCATCTTGCTTATCAGTTATTCAGGCAAATAAGTTGGAAAATGCTGGATTGAATCTAGTGCAGCTTCTGTGTCAGTCCTGCAGAGTGACATGAACAGTTTGCTTGTATCTGCTGTGAGAGCTGCAGTCCTTCCGGGGTGTTTTTGTTGGCGCCTCGTCTTCTGTGCAGTGTTGTCAGTATAGCCTGTGGTTAGGATTTTAGTATAACAATCCCAGGACTGTAGTCATAAATATTCCCGAGTGTAACACTTAATGTGGGTAGGGTGAGGACAGAAAGAAGTGAAACCGGACTCTGCTGTTCCTCGTTTCCTTATTTTTGTGCAACACAGACAATGACGCGACTATTATTCTGGTCTTGGTTCCTGAAGAGACTGCGTGAAGAAAACAAGCATCTTCTGTTGAAAGTTTAAATACTACAGTTTGTGCTACAACAAAGGCTGGTAAGAAATCAGTTCTTATATACAGTTTTAACACGTGTTAAATGTTTAAATAGGAATGTTCTGTTTTGTTTTTTTAAACGTATAAGTATCAAAGTAATGATTCACACACAGTAGTAGTCAGTATAGACAATAACCAGTTATCACAGTAGATTTCAGGACAGCTTTTGAAACCAGTTGATTTTGTTACCTTAGAAACGAGGGGGAAGAGATAATCTCTTCTTTAATATATGCAAAATAAAATGGAAATGTTTGTAGATATGTGCCTTTAGTTGTTTAAATGTTCTGTTCAGCCTCATAAATGCTTTTTTTTATAGTCTTTCAGCTTTGTATTTTGATTCTAGAGTTCACAAAAAACTGGCATGGGGTTTTAAAATCAAGACTTGCCCACCACACACGCTCTAAAAACTGCTAAGTTAAAAATAACTGATTTGGGTCATTTTCCTGCCCCTGCACAAGAGCCCAAATATAACTTCTTGTAGCCTACAACATCCAAAGATAGGGGGAAAAAAAAGTAGCAAGAAGCTGACACCGTTTGTTTTTGGTCAAGCGTCTTTGAGAATATTGATTCATCTGGAATTTGGTCTTGTCCGCTGATGTAAAGTAAGGGAGAATCTCATTTAAGATAATTAAAATCAATATTTAATAAAACATAAATGGAACATATATACATATATATACATATACACACACTTTGTCAAAGCAGTGAAGAAACTTAAGTGTTCTCTTGAGAACGTATGGGCTTTTATTTTCATTGGAAATATGTAAAGAATATCCTTAGGAGGCAAATATGTATCGTTTGGTACGGGGAAATAGCTCCAACAAATAAAGATATGCTGTAGATTGTTGATTCATGCATAAACTGTGGGATTTACCCGAACTACAACTCCAGGTTTTTGGATTAAATACCTAAACCTCAGTGTTTTTCATCTTACCTTAACATTTGCATTGAAATCTTGATATTACGTTTTAATTCTAAACTGTATCTGGCATTGAGAAACGACATTAAACTCTTGAGCATTAATTTGATTTTTTAAAGTATAAAAAGCTTAAAAACTAAGATTAAAAGAAATGTAAACGCTGCATTTCCCTATTATTTCATAATTATATATTGCCTGGAGAGATCACAACAGCAGGATTTAGAAATCCTGGTTGCTATTCTTGTGGGGGTTGTGGGGGCTGTGGTAACAGTACTTCCTACAGTACTATTTGTTATGTTTCTTGTTGTTTTTTTTAAACCACTTTTTAAATATAATTACATTACAATGCTATAACAACCATTTTCAAATGCTTTCCTGTTTTCTGCCGAATTGCAGCACATTCTGTCATGTTGGTGTTACAATTCTTGTCTGAATTGAAGCTCTTTTTTTCTCTCTCTCTTTTTTTTTTTTTAGATTTCTTTGACAGAATGTCTACCCCTCATCCCTGTCTCCTAACATGGGTCCTCTTAATATGCAATTGTGTCATGGGACCAAACCATTGCATGGCCTCCCAAAAGAAGACCTGCCATGTGCAAGACGACAGAGCTGACTGCAGTCATCTCAGCCTCAGCAAAGTCCCTCTGGACCTGCCCAGGAACATCACCAGCCTGGATATGTCTCACAACAGACTGGCGCACCTTCTCCTTGAGCCATTAAACCTGTACACATCCCTTCTCCACCTCAACATCAGCTACAACAGTATCACCAAGCTGGATAAAGGCTTGTGCCAGAGTCTCCCCCTGTTGCAAACTCTGAACTTGGAACATAATGAAGTGCATCTGCTGAAGAAAGAAGATCTGAGCCTTTGCACCAGTTTAAGATGGTTAAATATAGCTAGCAATAGGCTAAAACTGCAAGGAGAATGCTTCTCTGGATTGCAGGTACATTTGTGCACAAAAATTTGGATTTCATCAATACAGAACCTGGTCAAAAGTTAAACTTAAAATGAATCACATTTAGCTTCTCATTTTGTGTCATAGTTCAAATTTAAACCTATTTCAGTTTTAATTCAGAGATTGCTTGATTTGCAAAAACGCTGAAAAATGTTAGTCAATGCCATCATCCAGAATCCCAGGAGACGCTTTCACAGTGCTTGTTTTGTTGAACCAACAGTCCAAATCTTTCAACAGTGAATTGAAACATTTCAACATTTTGTGAATTTAAATTGCATGAAAATAGAACAAAGATTCCATCAGTGAAAAAGATGCTCATCGTTTTAGGAGTTTTAATTGCACAGAATCATGTTGGGTTGCTTGATTGATATCATCAAAACCCTTTTGTTCTGGTGCAAACACCCTAATTTTGTGATTTTTTTCTGAATGATATGGTAAATATAGGAACACACACAAAAAAATACAATTTTCCACAATGATAGATTTGTTTCATGGTAAAGCAAGCTAAATATTTAGGTCACAGTATACAGTATAAGTCTTTGACACTTTTATTAAATGTAGTGATTGGTCATAATTCTAATACTACTAGATAATTATTTCTTGCATAGACGTCTTTTAGAGCTCTTAGCGGCAGCAAACAAAACAACAGTGAAAGGATAGGAGAAGGAAGTAGAAAAATAAAACAATACACATGCACAATGACAACTGTTATTGCTATGTCATATAAACTGGAGTCTATAATTATAATATTGAAATCATGTCTGAATTATGCTAGGGACTTTATATTTCAATTTTCATTTTCAGAGCCTGGAATTTCTAGACGTCTCTATGAACAAGCTACAGTCAGCAAAGCTTGGATCTGAGCCTCAGCTGCCCAGCTTGGTGAAACTCAATCTAGGATTCAATGATTTCACCATTCTGAAGAGAGACGACTTTTTTTTCCTAAACTTTTCACAATCTCTGCAAGTCCTCAACCTGTCCTCTTTGTCTCTCAACACGGTAAGTCACTTACCTAGAAATGGGAAATGAAATGTTATTGTGAGGATTGAAACCTTTAGTTGTTGTTGCATCTTGATTTCAGTTGTTTCTTTTGTTTCCCCTTTTGGTCTTACTGAAAAATCTACGTCACCGTTTCGTTGCAGATGGAGCCCGGCTGCTTTAAGCCCATTTCTGGTCTACGCACCCTGATCCTAGATGGAGGCAAAATGGGGTCTCTGTTAATTCCCAAACTCTGCTCAGAGCTGTCAGACACAGCTATTGATGCCCTGTCTCTTCAAAATATGAAGCTTGTCACATTGACAAACAGAACCTTTACAGGACTACAGAAAACACATCTAACCTTTCTGGACCTGTCCAGGAATGACATGGGCAAAATTGAAGGAGGTGCATTTCAATGGCTCTCCAGCCTTCAGTCTCTGATTTTATCAGATAACAATATTAAGCGCCTTACCAAAGACACATTTCTGGGACTTAGAATGCTGAAAGAACTACAACTGACAAGAGCGTTGGTGAAAAGTCGTACATCGTCCATCCCCATTATTGATGATTTCTCTTTCAGTCCATTAATCAATCTTAAAAGCTTGATATTACATAAAACTGTAATTTGGGGAATCACGGAGCATACGTTCACAGGCCTGACGAGTCTCACGGAGCTTGATCTGAGCTGGAGTACTTACATACATACATCGAGGATAGAAATCACAAACAGGACATTTGTCTCACTCGCTGATTCGCCACTCAGAAAGTTGAATCTGACAGGAAACGCTCTAAGAATGATCACTCCCGGAAGCTTCTCTGTTTTGAGAAATCTCACCACTCTAGTTCTGAGTCATAACTTTATCAACCAAACTCTAACCGGCAGAGAATTTGAAGGTCTGGATCAGCTACAAGAGCTTCACATGACCACTAACTTTCAGTCGGTTCACCTGACCTCCACCTCATTTGTGAATGTTCCTGGTCTCAGAGTCCTGACTTTGGGGAGAAGTCTTAACCCTCAAGCCTTGAATCAGGATCCCTCCCCATTCTGGCCACTGTCCAACCTCTCTGTCTTGGATCTCAGCAACAACAACATTGCCAACATAAGAGAGAAGATGCTAGATGGGCTTGTGAACCTGAAGGTGCTAAAACTCCAGCACAATAACTTAGCTCGATTGTGGAAGATGGCTAACCCTGGGGGACCCGTGCTTTTTCTCAGGGAGGTGCAACACTTGACAACCCTAAATATGGATTATAACGGACTGGATGAGATCCCATTGGAGGCTCTTAAGGGTTTGAGTAACCTCAGGGAGCTAAGCCTTAGTGGCAATCTATTAAACAATCTCAAGTACTCCACTTTTGATGATCTGGAGTCCCTTCGAGATCTACGTTTAGAGAAGAACATGATCACAACTGTGAGGCCTGAAGTGTTTAAAACTCCCATGAGCAACCTGAATGTGCTTGACATGGGCAAAAACCCTTTTGATTGTACCTGTGAGAGCATCCTGTGGTTTGTGACATGGCTGAATAACACAAATATGACCCAGGTGCCAGGTCTCAGGGACCAGTATATATGTAACACTCCACTTGCTTACTTTAACAGCTCCATAATGGATTTTCATGCTCTCTCTTGCAAAGATATGACACCATTCCAGGCTCTTTACATACTAAGCAGCACAGCTGTTCTAATGCTGATTTCAAGTGCACTGCTGGTTCGTTTCCATGGCTGGAGGATTCAGTTTTACTGGAACATATTGATCAATTGTACTTTAGGATATAGCGACGCAAAAGTTGATGAGAGCAAAAACTTCGAATATGATGCTTACATCATACACGCGGAGGAAGATGCCAACTGGGTAAAGTCACAGATGGTCCCTTTAGAGAATGAAAAGTGCCAGTTTTGTGTGGAGGATCGAGATTCAGTCCTTGGCATGTCTCAGCTTGAATCTATTGTGAATAATATGAGAAAGTCCAGGAAAATCTTATTTGTCGTGACTGAGAGGCTTCTCGATGATCCCTGGTGCAGACGGTAAATCAAACATATTGCATATTTTCATTCTGTTTCATTTTAAAGCCTTCTAAAAATTTATAAAAAAACAAACAAACAAAAAACATAGGTTTGTACTGTTGATTAAAATAAACCTAAAATTAAATTAGACTTGCCTGCAGCACAAGTTATCCAAGTACACTTGCATGATCATTGGCATGTAGATTATTCCAAGTACACTATTGAAGTAGACAGCTGTAATGTGGATGTTTTTCTGTCTTGGTGTGATTTGTCTTTTTGAGTAAAAAGCTGCCAGTTGGGCTCAAGCCATCTATTTCACATCTGTTTCTCCTCGTATTGATGGTCAATCAAATTGTTCTTTATTACCAGCAATATCTTTTAGCTCAGTGCAAAGCTACAGATTTTCAGCCAGTATGTCCATATGGACTCCACCTGAGTTAAAAAATGGGTTGTTCGCATGCAGAGTTTGCTTGGGTTGAAATGAGCAAATAGTTTGGATCCAATAAAATGTTATATATATATAAATAGAAAATAAAATAGTGTGGCTTTTCTGATAAGTCTAAGCTGCAGACTGTAGTTATGTATTTGAGTGATTCAGTGTTTTCTTTCTCCCATATCTCTTTTTTTCTGTACTTATTCAGATTTAAAGTCCATCAAGCACTCCACCAGGTCATCGAAGCCAACAGGGACTCTGTTGTTTTGGTCTTCCTGCAAGAAGTGCACGACTACAAGTTATCACGTTCACTATTCCTCCGCAGGGGCATGCTGCGTCCCCGTTGCATCTTGGACTGGCCTGTGCAGAAGGACAGAGTACCAGCCTTTCGCCAGAAGCTGCTCATCGCGCTCAGCCTGACTAATCGACTGAAAGACTGAATGTTTTTTTTTTGTTGACAATGGAGGAGGTTTTTATCTTTTTTCTTTCATTCTTTTGCTGACCTGCTGGTATATGTGGAATCATTGACCTTTGTCATGATCTAGGTTGGCCAAACATTTTTGACATACAGAAGAATTTAGGGATGATTAAATGGTTACAGGGTGCCCAGTTCCTGTGGCTGAAAAATGCTGTTGGCCCAATTCATCACTTCTCCAACAATGTGCTTGACATCGGGGATTATCGTTGACTGGACTTGGCTGGAAGTAGGTTGAATTTAGATGTAGCTGGCTGGATGGGTGCTGCAGTTTGGGGAGGCTGTATCTCTATGAGGTGCTGATATCCTGCATTTGGGCAATGACTGAGAATTTTGCTGTGCACAGACTACAAGATGCCCAGTTTCCAGTTGCTGAAAGACAAACCCAAACCACCACTCTGCTACCACTGGACTTGGCAGTATGATACCCCCCACCACTCACCCCACCCCCAATATGCTAAGTTTCCACCACTTTCCACCACACATAACGTGTTGAATTATGAGGAAGGATTGCTTTGGGATTTCATGACCAGGATGCTGTTTGTTCAGATGCAACTGAACAAATGCGATAAACTTGAGCCATATGAAATTATGTTATGAAATTCAACAATTAATAATCATTTTTCTCACCATGTATTGATGGATTCCAAATTTGAAAATGGCCTTACTTTTTTGGGCAGCTGCAATTCCTTCTCTACAATAATTGCAGATGTCTCTCCTCCACAGATTTGCGTTGATGCAAAACTGACTGACAAATGTTTACTTTTAAAAAGGTGATCACATTCCCTGCTGATCTTTTAATCAAGTGAATCTGATTATCAGTTCCTGATTGCTACTTACCATCCTAATTCCTATGGAGAAAGTTAGGAGGTACTTAGTTTTTCACCCTCTGATTCTGCATGTTGGCCTAGTTTTTGTAACATTAATAATTACAAGTTGTAAATGTCATGTGTTGTTCTTCATCTGAGACTGTATTTTTCTAAAATTACACTTGTCTTAAAATGTAAATCCTTAAAACTGATGATCTTTTTTCACATTACTGTACTTAAATGATTGTTAAACTTCATTTTCAAAGTTAATCATTAAGCTAATAAATAACCAGAATTCTGAACTTCAGTGTTTATTCTGTCTCAGACATATTTACTTAAACCAATAAGCTACAATTGGCTTTGCAGTACAAGAGCCAACATACAATTTACATTTTAAAGCATATACACCAGTTACAGTAATAAAAAAGAAAATTCCTTTGGATCCAGTCAAAAATGCTTAAACGGGAAGGTTTATAAAGACCTGTGAGCCAGATCCCTTCCTATTTTCACATAGCCAAGTTTTATAGATTGTAAATGCAATATTGGTTGATCATAAAATATATTATACCAGCATGATGCGGTTACTTATTAATCTTTGATGTGGTGCAAAATGTTTATCTTCCATACAAGGAGACAGGACAAAGTTTCTGCTAAAGGTACATCACCCACATGGTAAATGATTTACAGTCTTTGTGCAAATATAACTTTTGTGTTTAACCACATTTTGTTATGAACTTATTTTTTTCTGTTCTATCAGGTGTCTTGTGTGTTTTTCTCTTTTTCTTCTGAAGCATTCATCTTCTTTATGTCAAATAAATACTTCAAACCTTGACCCACTGAATTGTTTATTTATTGTTATCAGAGGGGAGGAGCATATGTCACATTCTGCCAATATTCGACACAAATAAGGACAGGTTGAGGCAGATATTTGAGCTTTCAGTCAAACTTGATATCGACACTGCATGAGAAATGATAGCTCTACTTGGCAGTTATAATTTACCTTTTCTTGGAGTTAGCATCTTCATTGCTGCTCTGACCTTCATCGCCTACAAGCTGCTGAGTGATTACATGCACAAATGGCTTGAAATGAAGCCCATTCCGGAGGTGGAAGGATCGTACCCCTTCGTAGGACACGCGCTGATGTTCAAAACCAATGCAGGAGGTAAGAAGGCACTGGACATGCAGAAGAAGTTGGAGTAGTATGCATAGTTCTTGACATTTTGCACCTTGTTTCAGAATTTTTCCACCAAATTGTGGAATATTCCCAAGAATTCAGAGAGAAACCATTGTTAAAAATCTGGGTTGGGCCAATTCCATTTGTGGTTCTCTTTCATGCTGAAACTGTTGAGGTATGTTGAATGACTCCTCCACATTTACACCAAATGTACCCAAGAAAACTTTAAAAAGTGATGTGTTAAAGTTTTTGTCCGTATTCAGTAATGCGAAAAAGTGTTTGCACTCATTGTAGTAGTCCAGACCAAAACTTCAGCTATATAAACTATAATATGCTCAGTTTCAATGAAGAAAACAAAACAAAAACAAACAAAAAACATGCATGTGAACCAGGGCAACAGATTTTCAGCTGCCAGTGTACTGAGTTATAATTTATCTGAACTACTAAAAATGATTGTGCCTGTCATAGTGATTAGACCAGAGAGTCAGGCTGCTCTTTCTGGACTTTAGTTCTGTATTTTACTGCATCATCCCACAGATGTTTGTCAACAAACTGCTGTTGTTGGGACGAGGAACATTTCTTCATAACTGGGTTCTTGATTTCTTGACAAACAGGCCACAGTCTGTTAAGATATAGTTAGTCTAGTTATATATATCTTGTTATACCCACCTACCTACCTACCAACCTACCTACCCACCCACCTACCTACCCACCTACCTACCTACCTACCTACCAACCTACCTACCCACCCACCTACCTACCTACCTACCTACCTACCTACTTACCTACCTACCTACCCACCTACCTACCTACTTAACTACCTACCTACCTACCTACCTACCTACCTACCTACCCACCTACCCACCTACCTACCAACCTACCTACCCACCCACCTACCTACTTACCTACCTACCTACCTACCTACCCACCTACCAACCTACCTACCCACCTACCTACTTACCTACATACCCACCTACCTACCTATCTACTTACCTACCTACTTACCTACCTACTTACCTACCTACCTACCTACCTACCTACCTACCTACCTACCCAACTACCTACCTACCCACCCACCTACCCACCTACCTACCCACCTACCTACTTACCTACCTACCCACCTACCTACCTACCCACCTACCTACCTACTTACCTACCTACGTATCTACCCACCATCACACATAGCTACAAGCCCCTGCTTTAAACCCTGTTCATATATCACAGTCTTAAAAGGTCGAAAGGTGGGGAGCAAATACATATCTAGAAAATAAATGTTGCTGACAACCAATTGACCTTTTAGGCTAATTGTGAAGCTGTGTGTAAAAAGGGACACAAGCTCCAGTTCTGCCTGAGAAAACTGTGTTCTTGTAACATTGACAGAACTAGGATAACCTTGATTTCTTTTGCTTTTACTGCATCTATCTTAACTTTCTGTCTTGTGTCGTGGTTTGGGAATCTGTCTCTTAGGAGCAGAAACTGTCTTAAGTAGTCTCAGTCAGTCCCAGTGGAATCCAGCATCCCTGTATACTCACCAGTTACAGAGGATGGCTTGATCAATCCTCTATGACAACTTCCACACCCTAAATGATGAGTTCAAACTTCTGCCATCAGGACGGAGACTCTCGTACCACCATGTCGAACCAATCGATAGAAAACAGTTTTGTTCCATCAGTGAAATTAACAAGCTAAAGAAACTCTAAGAACTGATGACTCACACTTTATATTATAATCTGATTTTTATGAATCTCTTTCTTACTGATATGTTTGAATTATTATTTTACATTTCTCTTAAGTTGCTCTTATTCTTCTCTTTTATCTCTTTTTATTTACTTTTAAAATTTAATTTTGTCTTATCCCCATTTGTTCTTCTCTTCTTTTTACCAGGGTCTTCCTTCCCTTTTAGCCTGATTATTGTTGCCCTTTATGTATGTGTCCTGTTGAATGTTCAGTTGCATATAAATGTTTTTATCCCTTCTGAGGTTGAAATTGTGAGGAGAGTTGGTGTCTACTTTTAAATAGCTGTATATGCTTAATGACCTCACATGGGCCACCAACACAGCTAGCAGCATGAGAAAAGCCCATCCTGGCATCCTCCATCATTGTTCAGCAAAGAAAAAAATCAGCGATAAATAAATAAATTAAAAAAATAATCTCCAGTAGTAGCCTGCCTTCTTTGAAGGACATTTAGAGTATGCAGAGACAGAGTCATGTATCATGCAGGACCCCACCTACCCAACACACAAACTGTTGACACCCCCCCACCCTCAGTCTGAAGGCTGATGGTGGCCTTGGAGCCAAAACTACTGCGCTAAAACAAAACAAACTTATTCCCAGAGGTAACTTATGATGAACTTATGAATTTCACTTTAAATTGCAATTGCAGCACTTAAATCCTGCAATTGCACTGATTGAAAATCTGATTATACTGTTACAATTTAGTCAACAATAACAATATTTTACATGTAATAGTTTTGTGATATTTATTTGTTTTGGGGTCTTTTAGCCATTACATAAATTTAGTTTATCCAAACGCCTCAGGCCCAGCAGAACAAATTTCATTCATGTTTGTGAGTGAAGCTGAAGTAAATAAAGTGATAGCAGCTAAACACGCAGTCAGACAGTTTGTGCCTGATGTAATGATCCTATTTAGGATGTTATTTCTCTGTTCTGGATGCATCCCCATCCACGGGCCAAGAAATACCATTTGCACACCATTTCAGTTTAATATGTTTATGTAATTGTCGCAAATGGGTTTCGGTTGTAGCCCCGCCTGAACTGAATTTGCAGATTAATTGAGGTCAAATTACATTATTATCTGAACTGAATCTGTTCTATCTCTTTCCTGAGCACTTGGGCTCTTGGATCTAAGATAGAAGCTTTCCAAGTCATTCCTCGTATAAATATATTACTTTATTGCATTGGGTCTCTCAGCCCCCTATTGTCTCTCCCTCTCTTTCTAACTCTTTCTATCTGTTTTGCAGAAGGTTCTTAGTAACCCTGTTCATCTGGACAAGTCTTTTGCATACAAGTTTCTTCATCCTTGGCTTGGAACTGGCCTGCTCACCAGGTATCAATGTAACTGTCCTCTGGACAAATCCAAATATCTGCCAGTAATAGTCAGTGAAGTGTAAAATATCAAAAACGGAGTTGAATGAAGACACAGTTCAGACATTCTGAGTTTTTAACTATTACAATTGGTAATACTATTGGCTCTTAAATATTTACCATAGTTTTCAAAGTTTATGTAACAACTTTTATGATTAAGCTTTAACCAAAAAACTGGAAAAAGTAATGAAAAAATAACAGTAGTTATTTAGTTAGTTTGGTGAAAGTGTCACTAAACGATAGATGCTGGCTTCTGTGGAGCAATAATGTGCTTACAATCTAAAGACAGAGGGGTCATTACAGGACTGATTGCGGAAATTCTTAAAAATATTACAAGATGCTTTTGTCAGAGAATATTCATGACAAATTGTTCAAATTTAACTGTTACGCTGCAAACAGCAATAAGTAAACAGCTTCTGCGTGCCTTTGATCAGCACTGGGAAAAAGTGGCGTCAGCGGCGGAAGATGCTAACACCAACCTTCCATTTCTCCATCCTGACGGAATTCTTGGAAGTGATGAACGAGCAGACAGAGATTCTGGTGGAAAAGCTGGAGAAAATGGCAGGAAAAGGTCCGTTCAACTGCTTCAGTCACATCACCCTCTGCGCACTAGATATTATCTGTGGTAAGCATCTGTACCTTGCCGTTTTCCAAAAATAATAATATGCTGTATAAATTATAATTAACAAAAAGAAATGCTAGTAAAGATTTGCTACACAATACAGTTGCATCTTTAATTGAACAATTTAGAACAGAAAGAATCCAGTGTTGAGACAGACAGACAGACAGATATTCGGATAAATAAGTGCATTGGGCTTGTAGCCCTCTGGTCTGGTACCATTAGGATTTCCTCAGAAGATGAGAGGGCATTTTCCATGCAACTTGGTTTGAGAAGTGAGAAAGCAGAAGCCATTCTGTCAGTCTTTACTGTCTAAACAATCATTCTGAAAGGTGCTGTTTAATGGGAAGTTCCTCTGGAAGACTCTGGGCAGTGTTGGGGTGCGATTGAGAGTAATCTGAATCTGAGGGGTGTTCTGTTGCTGGCCTTCTGCACTACTTCAGTCATCTGGGAGGGATTTGAAATAGAATCACTGCTCTTCCCCATCGAGAGGAGGTGATGCTGGCGTCTGGTTTGGGTGTGTCCTGGATGCCTTCCTGGTGGACGGGTTTTGGTAATGGTTAATGGGAAAAGACCCTGAGGAAGACTCAGGAGATACTGGAAAGAGAACATCTCTTTGATGGCAGAAAGTGAAGAACTGGGGAGAGGGAAGTCTGGGGAAGACTCTGCTGAGACTGTGGAGACACACAGCGGTGGTGTATTAAAAGCAACAAAAAAAAAAAACAACAAAAACCCCCA
>JBAMYA010106031.1:0-19854 GCA_037176975.1 Arrhamphus sclerolepis | reverse complement strand
TAAGTACAACGAAATTGCAGGGCTTCGACAAAGGTCCTGATCCTAATACAACTAAAGCGCAGAGTGAAAAAATAAAAAGGTTATGTGTCTCTTTTATAGCGTTTGTAAACTTCTGGTTTCAACTGCAGTTTATCCTGAAGTTGCTGCTGACGCGCGCACATAATCAGGAAAAAGACTTGCTGACAATACACTGACATTATACTATTCTAGTAAAACACTGACTTCTACTGCATAATGTACTCTGATGAATTGCTGACACCAGGATAAATTAAGGTACCTTTTCAGTTTCTGCAGCTCTAATTGGTTCTTCAGTTGTTGTGGTTTAAATATTGTGACTGTAACAGCTGATGAACATGTCTCAGCTGCAGCTCATTACGCATTTGATTCACAAGTTTGTTTGTTTTGGTCTCTCCGTGAGATTTAGATATTAAGCTACATCAACACGACCACGATATAAAACCTTTTTAGTGGAGTTCTTGAAGTGTTTTAAATGCCCAAACCTCCATGCTATCACATGCTTTTAGTCATGCTGAAGTTAAATGGCTTCTTTGTTCATTTCAGGTGTCGTCGCAGTGCTGTTCTGTGGCATAACTCAGGCTCACTACACCTACAACAACCTCTCCCCCGACTCTCAAGACAGAACCAAACAGGTGAAAATAGTTACATGTAGTATCTTTTCATATTTCATCTTATTGTTTCTTCTTTTTTAGCAGCTGTCATCCCCAACAAATTTGTATGTTTTGTCCAGAGCAATACAGCAACTTCAGTTTCAATTTATGCTAATTTTAGAAATCTAGTGCACAAATATGATATAAAGTGATATAATTGTTAAAGAAAATGTATTTTAAAAAACTGGGGACGATTACATTCATGAACAGCTTTGGAAAACTACTAAGAAGGGTTAATGCTGTTCTTAGAAATCAGGAAAGGTGATGAAATTTATGGTGTGAGAGCTGACAGATCTCGTGACTGCATGTTATCTGGATACTATCGCACACTGAGGTTTTTAAGAGCTCTTGCTACTGAAAGCACATTCTTGGCTGCAGACCATCGTAACATCTTATGGTTTTACGATAAAGCAAAAGTGTTGCTGTACTCGAGTTTGTTGCAGAAGCTACAGTTGATCTGAACTACGAGAAATAAGTGCTCACGCAGTTTCCAGAAGAAAAAGTCAAACCCTTCAATCTTTGTGTTCTTCTGCTGGTGTCGCTTCAGTGCTGTTCCTTTGAAATAAGTCAATGATTCTATGGCGTAATGTCTAGTCTCGCATTTAAATTGAGTAAACCTACGGACGGTATCATTATGTAGACTGATGTGGTGGCAGTGTGAAGAGTTGGAAGTGATTATCATCAATCATTTTTCAAGGTGAAGGAAAAAACCTTTACCTTTTATACCCTCTAAAACAGAGCAAGTCAGACAGCAATTTAGGGAAAGAACAAAGTTTAATGTTGCAATAAAATGAAATTTAAAAAAAAAAAGGATGTTGGAAATAAGAAAGTGGTTCTATCACAACTTGATCACATATGGCCACCACTCAGTGTAGCTCTCTGACATTTACTAAAGATGTAATTGCTGACAGAACGCTTTCCATTGCTTGTCTCTCCATCAGCTGTTTGAGCTGCTCAACTTCCTGGCAGAGAACTTCATCTTCTCCTACATGGGTCTGACTCTCTTCTCCTTCCAGTCACACGTTTTCAACCCATTGTTCATCATTGGAGCCTTCGCATCCTTTCCTCTGCTCTGCGCTGATGCCTCACAAAAAAACAAATCAAGGCTTTTCTGACAGTCTGTAAACGGGCAAATAAGTGACAGAATTTTGCTCCGCATATATAACATTATTTCTATTCAAAGTATTCGAAAGGCTACACTTTTCTATGTAGCTTTTTTTTTTCAGTCAGATACAGGTCGTGGTTCTCATGTCCTGATATAAAAACTACAGGGCTATTTGCCAGTGCTATTTTATTTATTGGTATTTTATACACAGCTTCATTGAAGCCAAGAAAAATGGTACAAGCAGATAGTAACTGAAAGCTTATTTAAAATTAAGTAAAGATTATGACAGCTAACTTCTATACTGTCATCCACCCACAGTTATTTTCCATTCTGTCTGCTTGCACTGTGCTACAGTTTCAGTCAGTTGTGTCCTTGACTCTGTTGTGTTGTAGCTTGCAGTGTTTTTGGGCAGGGCTGCAAACATCTACCCCTTGTCCTTCCTCCTCAACCTGGGCCGCAAAAACAAGATAAGATCGAATTTTCAGCATGTTATGATGTTTGCAGGTACGTACTTTATAAAAGATGTGGAGCACTTACATTCTCTCGAGCTTGGATTCCCAAAAGTCAGGATTGCACTACTCTTTCTATTCACCTGGGCCCTAGTTCTATTTTAATAGACTTCAAGTTGAATGAAGTAACTTTAAATGTTTCCAAAAAGAAGAAGAAGAAAAAAAAAACAAAACAGGTGTTCTGATAGGTGCATATGGCTTCCTTTTGGCCAACAATGTTAATAGAAGCAGTTTCACCATGTGTAACAACCAGCAACCATTTACTGCTGAAAAGGCTGGTGATTGAAACCTCGAAATCATTTGTGTGCTCTTCAGTTTTAATTAGGCCAAAAAAAACCAAAAAACCTATACGTTCTAAATATTGTGTACTACCAGTCACAGGGGAAAATTATACTCATATACACACATTTGTGCAAATTTGCCACAGTAGAGAAAAAAAGTTGGTAAAACAAATTTTTGCAGATAGTGTTAAAACTGTTTGAACATCTGAAAATGTAAACGAAAACTGAACGAATCATCTGAAAATCGCATAAGGCCTACGATTAACCTATTCAGTAGTGTAAGACAGGAAGTCAAATATACGACAGACACCAGTTTGTGCTTCGAACGCTTCTGCAGGCATCACAGTGGTTCACATGCATTTCCTGGATAAAAACACACTCATTCTCTCACTTCTGTCCTCTTCAGGTCTGCGTGGGGCTATAGCGTTTGCTCTCTCTATCCGAGACACGGCAACTTATGCCCGTCAAATGATGTTTTCCACCACCCTCCTTATTGTTTTCTTCACTGTCTGGATCTGCGGAGGTGGCACGATGCCCATGCTGACTTTCATGCGCATACCGTAAGGCTGTTCGCATGCATTTGACCTGTCATTTATGTTTCATTTCATATCCTCTATTTCCAAGTTAACTGTGGCTGCCTGCTCTTTGTTCAGGGTGGGTGTGGATTCTGATCAAGAACACTCTGTAAGTTATTTCTGCAAATGAAGTCACTTATTTTTGTTGAACTGAAAAACATTGAGTAAAACTAAATGACAACTTCCTGCTTAACAGAGCTCAGCTCTGCAGGACGGGTCACAGCGGAGGAGCAACAAACACGAGAGTGCCTGGCCCTTCAGGATGTGGTACATCTTTGACCACAAGTATCCTTTGAGCTATGATCACCTTCTGTCCTGTGGATGCTGAGATCAGCTTGAAACACAAGGGGGCGCTCTTTTCAAACTTCACAAACCTACAATCCTTATTTTGAAATGAAGGCGCCTCATATATTTCTTCCATTACACATTCTTTTCACTATAGCCCATTTTGTAGCAATACAGACTAACACTAAGGTTTAGATGTCACATAATCTTTTTCATTTAACGTACACTAGACTTCTGACTAACAAGGCTGTTTAACTGAAAGTAAAGGTGTTTAAATAGTTAAGTCCTTGACCAGACGCTTGTTCACCAGTTACCTCAAGCCCCTTCTGACCCACAGCGGTCCGCCTCTCACTGCTACTCTGCCGGCATGTTGTGGACCGCTAGCACGATGCCTCACCAGCCCACAAGCCTATGAGGTTTGGATCAAGACAGTTTATTGAATTGAGTTTAACTTGTTGAAAGCGCTTGACTGGTAAACCTAGATGAATACAGACACATGAAGCTCAATTACTTGGTTAGATCTCCCAAACAGATTATCCTTTCCTTTTTGAATGACCGTGACCAGTTCTCCCATTCTCCATCATTTCATCTACATCTTCTGGCCTTTTTCATTCACTAGAATGAAGGTCAGCTCCACGACGACGACTCAGACTTCATCATGAACGATGCCAACGTGAGCTCCATGTACTCTGACGTCACTGTGAGCACAGATGCTTCTGGATCTCGCACCATCAACCCCAAGCGCCCTTCCACGGGCCCATTCGGCGAGAGTTCAGATCCCGATCTCACCCTGGCTGAACATGACGTGACGATCCGTGGAACGCGCCTCGTCCTGCCGATGGATGACCCGATCGAGCAACCAACCACCGTCACCCTCCCGCCGCCACCATCCCCACCACACTCCGATCCTCACAGGCACAGGCTGTAGGAATGAAGTAAGAGTTTAAGAAGGATTACACTTTTGGTTACGGTTTCTTGTTTTAGCTTCTAATGTCACAACTTCATTAACAGTGATTTAACAGAAAAAATGAATCTATTCAGTTTTTTTTCTTCTTAAAATGACAAACTGCTGTTATGGTACGAGTCACGTGAACGTCTGGTGTTGATGGGACCAAGTTTGCTCTGATGTCACATTAAAGATTATACACTACATTTGGCTAAATAATCTCACCACTATCTGTGTGAGTTGACTTGAAGTAATCTTTCTCTGAATCCATGTTTTTGCCTTCCTTTCAAGGTTTATTGGTAAAGAGGGTACTAAGAGGATGAAATTAAGTTGTGATTACCAGAGGTGAGCGCAAACGAACAAAGGAAAAGACATCTGTGATTAAAGCGGTACAGATATTTAATATGTAGTCACTGACAGCTGAAAAGACGGGCATCAACATCAGTGCACAGCAGCACCTCCACTCATCCAGATTTTAGCACTTTTTGACTTCTCAGACTTTTAACTACTCTTTTTTTTTAAATTTAACAAAAAACATTATCCTTATGTAATGATTTGCTTATTTATTATTTATTTATTGTGTTGTAATGTGACTCATTACTGCTTAGAGGTGGCAGGCTGCTTTTACAAATCATTTTCTTTGTTGAGTTTTTATATTTTATTTTCAAAAAGCACTTTGAATTTTGCCCCATATGATACATTTTGCAGTAACAAGGTCACGAGCGGAGTTTGTTTTCCTAAAACTGTAGCAGGATCTTCTACGTACTTGCTAACAAAAGCTTCCCTGGACGTGTTTTGTTTGTCTTTTTTCTCTTCTCAGTTGCGTGTGTTTGGCCAATCTGGCCTAACTTCATATAGTTACTAGGGCTAATGTTTGTTTCTGGGTTTTCTGCTGCCATATGGCTGGAAATCCTTTAAAAACAAAACAGTAACTCCTGTGTTTTTGTGATATTTTGTCATCAAAGATAACAGAGGGCTGGCTGAAATGTATTAAATTCAAGTGCCTGTTCAGAAGCTCATTAAGTAATGCAGATTTGTAAACATTTTTTGATTTGCTGTAAGGTGATCTTTTTGTTTTTATGTGACATTACAGCGTTTATTGATGTTGAATACCCTCAGTATATTTAGGCCACCACTTACCCACCTGACATTTTCCTGCCTGTGCATTAAATGGTGGAGAGTGTGAAACTAAACTACTGTGCTTATATTAGAAATTAGCAAAACAGCTATTTTGTTCCTTGCAACATATAAGGAAAATCCATTCTTGATTTGAAAAATACTTGCAGCAGTTTAAAATTTGAACTTGTTAGAAGAGGTACTAGTACATGAGAGGATTTTTACTGATGGTATTTTGCACTATTTTATTTGTTTTAATTCCCCTTGCTTGTTCTGCTCTGGAATGTTTGACCAGAAATGGCTTCTAAGACCCATTTTATCCCATTTTTAGCTGACGTGTTTGTTACTGTATGGGTTGTTATCAAATACAAAAATGTTGTGATTTTTGTCAAGCTGCACATGCTGTTTTGATCAATGAGCAGCATTTCAGCTCGAGGTTTGAGATTGTGCATATTCATCCAGAGGCGTTCATCTCTATGTTTTAATTCAGTTCTAGTTTAAGTGGACTTGGAAAAACATACTCTTATCTAATCTTGAACTACATCTAAGATGTGAAAATTTTTCTTTTTTTTGTTGTTCGGGGAAATTGTGTTTGTGGGAGGCACACCGGCATAGGGACGGGGGTGAATTTTTTTCAGTTTTGGATTTTGGACAAAAAAAAAAAAAAAAAAAAACAACCTCCGAACTGATTCTGGACTTATGAATAATGTCTCATGTTGACATTTTGTAAGTGTACTAAAAAGAAACAAAACAATAAAAACGCCTTTCAAAATTGACACAGACTGAAAAGTATTCATAGTTATTTCTTAGTTTTGCTTTATGCACAAGTAGATTATCATCACATTCATAAAGTCATGTGAACATGAAGTTCACTTTCAGAGATCTCCAAAAGATGTAGATGTGAACTATTACACAAACTGGATCTCCATTCCCATTCTGAGCCATGAATGTGAATGCTGCCTTCCATCCTTAGCAATTTGCATATGAAAATTGACACAGCATATTTTGAACTCAATTAAATAAACATGAATGTGAAAGCAACATATTAAAAAAAAAAAAAAAAGCACAGTTTCACCAACTGTGAAAATAAAGAACATGGATTGAGAAAAAGAAAAGAGTGTGATTATTTGGATGTTTCAGTCCTGCTGAGTTGGGGAAAAGTAGCAGAAGCAACGACTTTGTAAACTGTGAGCAGAGGGCTTTGAATTGGTGAAAAGGAAACGGTTGCAGCAGAGGCCAGCATCAGGAGTGTGGAAACAGGACCTGCAACCCTTTGAGTTTATTTGGAACTACTGAAGGAGTCTGCGTTGGGCCTACAGCCTTGCATGCGCTGATGTACCGATGGAGCACGGCAGACTGATTTTGGAAGCTTAAAGTGGAACATGAGCCGCTTATCAATGTCAGAAAATCGGAACCTTCTCCAAATACTCAAATGATTAATATTAAATCATCTTTAATATCTCCTAAAATAGCATTAGTAAGGTCTTCCAACATCACCAGAGCAGTAATCCTTGCACATGACAAAAACAGATTTCCACTTTAGTATCTGGTTTGGTGTGTGTGGATGGTCTGCAGACGGCATAATATGTACACGTTCTCATTTTTCCTTTTCTTCTGTATAAATAGTGTGTTGAAAATTGCTTATTCATTTTTTTATATTCTTTATGTATGAATCCAACTGCTGAAGCCAGACAGCCTGTTTCTAAGGCAACGTCTTCGACATGTTTGGAACAAACTACCTGCCAGGTATCTTGAAAGACTTTCCTGAACAGCTCAGTTGCCTTTTAAAGATAGAGAATAAGTGGGTTATGCTTTTGCTTTTTAAGGGGTATATTCTTGGACAGGTCTTCATTGGGCATTAAACGCTGTCATGCAAATCTTTGGGGGCAAACTGACACATCTGCATAGTTCCAATTCTCTATTTGCAGACTATTTCAATTATATGTGAACATTTTTAATTTATAAAAATTTGTGAAAGTGCTTTAATATGATTAAAAGTCATGCTTTTAAATGCAACAATAGATACATATAACTTTATTAATCCCCAAAGGGAAATTCAATATGTAAAGTTATGTGAAAATGTAGAAAAAAAAAAACATTTTCCATTGCAAGGCTTTACTTTCCAGAACATAACATGAACTCAACTGATTCTTTTCAGTAACTGAAGATGTAAATAAACCTTAGGTGAACAACAATGTAAGCGGTATCACCGGAAAAAGAAGAAAAACAAAACTGAGCTATAATGCAAAATCCAACGTGTGAAAATTAGAATGTAAGTAGCAACCAGATGCTGCAAATCAAATGCAAGTCAGTAACTGGTGTGGAGCGTCCAGATGCGTGTTAATACAGTACCAAGAAGGAACAACATCACTAATGAACTTATAGATGTGTTATAAAGCCATTTTTAAACAATTTGGAGATTATTCTACGATGAGAAGAGAAAGAGGAAAACATTCAAGACAGTTTCCAGTTTTTCTTTGAGTGGCATGTTCAGAGAAATTGAGAAGAAAAATAAAACAAAACACTGAGAGTCACAGTTAACTTAGCCACAGTTGTTAAAGTTCTTAACAGCACACACAGAAAAAAGATGGCAGAATTGTGTCTTGAGAGGATTGCCTGGAGAAAGCTTTTTGTTTTTAAAAAGCACATGGCAGCTTGACTTAGCTTCAGGGAGTCACATCTGAACAAACCACCTGGCAGGTGGAACAACGTCTGAACGTTCCACTCTAAAGCACAGTGGTAGAAGAGTTGTGATTTTGGCTGGTTTTGGTAAAATGGGAGCGTGGAAACTTTGAGTCAAAATGTTAGGACATCTGTTGAACAACTCATGTTTCCTGTCTTGACAGCCAAGCTGAATCATACAAAAAGACAATGATCTCTAACACAACCAGTACATCTACATCAGAATACCTGAATGACTAAAAAAAATAATAATAATAATTAAGGTTTCACAAGAGCCTACTCAGATCTCTGCATGAGTCAAATACTGGAGGGGGACCTTGAGAGAGAGCTGTGCCTACAAACCAGAATGAGCTGAAACAAGATTCCTCCACAACAATATGAGACTCCAAATGTCACAAAAATATATTGCTTCAAGTTATTACTGCTGCAGTTACTTTTAAAGCTCATTGAATCATGGTTCACGCAATTATTCATTTTGACCAAACACCAACATAGTGAACCAGAATTAAAAAAAGACAAGAAAGTTGCAGTTTCACAAGTGACCACTGGGGGCCGGCTCCAAAAGTGAGCAAACCTCCATTGACTCCCATGTAAAAATGCCCAGCGCTGCAAGTAAACATATTTACAGCCTGGTTCAAACATGTTTTAGGTAGCTCCACTGGTTCTTACACTGATAGCTTTATTTAAAATTACAGGACTCATCTGACTTCACACATACTTTTACTTTGAAAGGTCGTCCCTCTTTCGCCGTTTCATGCGGAGCGTGACGTGATCTTTTATTTTGAAGGCGGACCTGTCCGCCTCGGTCAGAGAGTCTGGTTGGGCTGGGTTGCCACGGATGGCAGTATTTATATTTCGTGACGGTGTCGGCAAACCGGAGTTCCGCCGCCTCCAGACAGCCGCTGCTCCGCCGTCCCAGACGCCTCTCAGAGCCGGTAAGTAGAACGAGGAGCCCCGCCTGCTCCACCGTCCTGGATCCACTTTGACAGGACTCACCAGTTACTGAAGGTGTTCAGGTTTGCGCAGAAGCGTGCAAGTTTATAGTGCTTGATGAAGTTACACTTTACAGACTTCCAAACAGTGTTATTACTGGTTTAAGACGTGAGTAGTGCGAGATTATTGATCTTTATTATCAGACAGGCTCAGGAAAAGAGCAATTTAAAGAACAGCTGTAGCACTGATTTTCTTCCTCTTTCACAAGTTAT
The DNA here is from genome assembly GCA_037176975.1 of Arrhamphus sclerolepis. NCBI lineage: Eukaryota > Metazoa > Chordata > Actinopteri > Beloniformes > Hemiramphidae > Arrhamphus > Arrhamphus sclerolepis. The sequence continues at coordinate 10,482 of JBAMYA010106031.1, read as the reverse complement.
GACCTTATACGCTTTATTTGCAAAGCAGCCTTTTTTTAATGACCAAAGAGGAAACTAAAGTCTTAAATTGCTTTGGGGCGTTGGCTGTCTGTCTGTCTGCCTATGAGTGGAAGTATAGCTACAATAGTTACATGCTGACTTGTGAAAGTCTGGGCTGCTCCTGAAATCTGGTTCCAGTTAGGGAGTCTTTTTTTTTTTTTTTTTAGCCGATGATGGAACCACTGAGGCAAAAAAATGCTTCACAGAGGTTAATCAAAATTCCTGTAGCCTGCTGCTGTTTTTCATGTGAGTGTGTTCAGCATGTAAGTGATGCACATGTCTGCAGTTCAGGCTTCCTTAGCTCCATTTTTTTTCCTCAGGTTTGGCATTTGTAATGATACAGATGCAAACATCCTTTTGGGCAGTGTGAAATCACCGATTATGTTACTTGATATCATCCAACAGCAGCCAAGTTTGACCCTTCAAATGCCAGAAACACACGCGCCAGAAGGCCAAGCAGGGAGTTATAAGTTAAAGTGGGTCTGTAACCACAGGCCGTATGTTAAAGAAATCACCATGAGCTCAGTCCTATAAAAGACATAACAGCCTCATGAAAACTTTCTGCAACTGGGCAGACTTCACATCATGTTAACTCCCTGATGTGTTTTGTCTGTTGTGATTTTTAACAGGATGAAATGTCAAAAAAAAGAAAGAAAAAAAAGTGCATATGCAGTTGTTTGTTGTTTCATTGATCCCTTGTATTGTAGTGCAGTTTTTAATGGATTTCTGCAGTTTTAAGACTCTGAAGACGTGAAAACTTTCACTGAAACTCCCCCCTGCTATTAAAACCTGTCGTAATGTGTTTTGTAATGCTCACATAAATCATTGTGTTGTGGAGAAAGGAACAACATAAGGAGGAAGTTTTCAATCCTCAGCTTGGTCCCTGGGTATGACACTGAATCCCAGACTAACGCCTATTGCCCCAACCACTCATGGTGCTGGTCCCAATCCTGGATAAAATGGTTAGGGGTTGTGACAGGAAGGCCCTAAGGCATAAAACTTATATGATAAATCCATATGGAACATGATGATTCACTGCGACAGCCTATACAAAAGGAAAATCATGTCTGTACCCACAGAAAAAAAAAACTCCACAGCAGAAGAAAAAAAAATACTTTCTGCCAGCTCTGGTGGGCCTGAGCTGGACTGTGGTGAAATGAAAAACTGTTTATTGTATAAAGATTTATCAACATTTGAAGAATGATTTGGAAATCAACAGGTGCTGCTTCCTCTGTGCCACAGACAGGAGAGAACATGCTCATTGTTATCAGATAAAAGATCAGATAAAAGGTAGCATCTGTGATTACAGGCTAAGAGGTCTTTTTTTCAGTTAAGGCCTTGCTAGTTTCAGCAAGACATTGTTGACCAAAATAATGCATGATTAGGGGCTACCCCAGTACTGAGAAAATGGTATCCACTAGGTGGCAGCACCAGTCAAAACTGGTCGTTTCTGCTACATTTGGGGCTTTTGTAAGATATATAAACTAATAGTTAAAAAAAAAAAAAAAAAGAAACTCCCACTGATTCAGAAGGAACAGCCTTAGCAGGGGGTTAAAGGAATAATGGGCCAGTATGTTGTATGTTGATGTGCTGATCTTCACAAGAATTTCCAGGCTATGTTCCCGTCATTTCAGCACGGAAAGATCAACACTGGTCGTAAGACGAGTGCTGATCGTCTCTGCTTTGCTTGGAATAACTGGATGAAGGGATAGTGAAGAAAGGCGCATCCCTACAAAGCCCCTCTGCTTCCTTTACATGTCCAGCTCCGTGGTAGTCGGGCTACACCTGTTACAACAACACAGCTGTGTGGTCAAAGAGTCTGAATGGATATTATATTACAACAAAGGTTTATAAAGATATAGAGAAACTTAAAACACTCGTCTATCTAAGCATCAAAGCCTAAAAGGGCAGGGACTGTAGTTTCATCCAGGTCCAACATCTTCAAAAACCTGGTTATAGTAAAACCATTCACTCATCAGCGAGTTCTATCTGCTCTGTGCTCTTATGTTTAGTTCCCCCAAAGAGCAAAACTGTTGTAGTGGTATGTCATTTTTAGACTTAATTGCTGTCAGAGTAAGAATCTGGAAGAATGGTTAGATGCTGAGATTTGTAGGTAGTTTATTGGCTGGGAGGATTTATGAAGCAGACAGGAACAATGTGGAGGCAGATGAGCCCTTGAGAGATCAGGAGAAACTTGACACTAAATTTTACTATCAGCTTTGAGCCTTTCAAAGTCCTCTCAGCAGGACTGTCTGGAGGCAGCCCTTCTGGAAAATGTCATACATTTAATAATTTGAACTACTCTGGTCTAAAACAAAACAAAAAAAAACTTGACAAACCCTCTGAAAAGGGAAATTAGTGCAAAAACACATATGTGCAACTGAATTCAAAACAAGATGAGTTGAGTACAACTAACCAGCAGCTTCTGGTAAAGCCATCATGTCTGCCGTTTTGCAGCGCGACATGGTGTGTTTCGACTCTACACGACTCTTATGTATCGACTTTATTCCACTGTCTGGAATGTGGGACACTGGAGCCAGATAAAATAATACTTCAGTCTTTTATTGTAGGCTGAAGTGGCCTACAAATGTTTAGCTTAACTTGCGGCTGAGTTCCAAACACTTGTGTGTATTTATTTTGAAGACAGTGAGATTTGAATCGGGGGGCTCTTGAGGTGCTGTTGGGTCCACAAGGCAAATGTGAGAAGTGCTCAAAATATTCGGTCCGATGGATCAAATAACAATCTCAATAGTGCTGCTCATTGGAAACCCAGCTGTTTTGCAACAATATTTATTCTCTTTGCTTTTAGCTAACAAAAAATCCCATGCAATACAGCCTTTAAAGTTTTCTACTTTTGCTTTCAAACTCTTAATTTTGCATACTTTGCACTTTTGATATTTTCTGCTCCTTGGATGTTTGATTGTGTAGTTATAATAGATGAGTGTCTTGTTTCGTACAATGCTGGGTGAAGCTACAGCAAAATATGACAAGCTAGATGTTGCAAGATTTATGGGCATGACTTCAAAGAATGATACCACGTTGATAAGAACAGATAAAGTGCATTCAGCAACATAATCAGGTCAGAACACATAGTGACATCTGAAGACACAATGAACCAAAAGGGAGCATTGATAATGGGTCCGTAGCTTTCCAATAGCAGAATGTGTGCATGTTTGTGTGCATGTTTGTGTGCATTTTTGCATGTGTCACCCTGATGTGCTCTAGCAGCTGATGCAAAAGCAGAATGCACAATGCAGGACCGGCAACGGTGCATTGTAACATAACTGTGAGTTCATTTATAAGTCAGACCATAAACCTTTCAGTTCCCACGTAAAAAGGCCATCTCTTTCCTTAATAAATTCACACCTTGACATTTAAGCCATAACTCTCCCCTTATCAGCACTGACCTTTGGTGAAGTACAATGAGGAGGTGAATCCAAGTGTGATGTTATTGTTAAGTCGTTATCTACTCCAATATTTCAAGCTCACATCAGTAAACAGTTGGCGATTTTAAAGATCAGCAGAGCTACAGTCCTTCGCCAGATTAGAAAATCTAAACACAAAACATATAAGAAGAACATGTACATTCAAACTTTTAAATAAACAAAAACACCAAATTAAGTGACATTTTCTACAGGCTGTAACAGTGACGCAGATTTATTTTATTTTAAATGTCCTTGAGAAATCAGCACTGAGGTCACAGCTGCGGTATGGACTGAACGACTAAAGTTCATCCAGGGTTTAAAGCAACGCAAAGCTGCTTTACGCACATGTGGATGCAAACGCAGTCATGGCTGGTATGTTAAACAATTCACTGCGTGTGTGCGTAGCTGAACTGTGCCAGCTTCACAGTTCTGGTGGAGGCTTCCTGTTTCTCAGTTTTCCACTACATTCTTCAGCAATAAGCTCATGCCAACATGCACACACACATGCACACACACGCGCAAGGTTAGTACATGCAAACACTCTAAAATAATACACACCAATCCAGTTTCTCCTGTCATGTTTTACCACCCATTCACGCTTAATTATGTGTTTTCTTTTGTTTTATTCTCTTTCTCATTTCCCTCATGTTTTAAATCAGTGATTTTTTTTTTTGTTTTTTTTCACGTTGCCATGACAAGACGTCACCTATGTGTGCTCCAGCCTTCAAGCACAGGTCTGACTTCAGTGTGATGCTTTTGCATTGGAGAAAAGGGATAAAAAAATAAAGGAAAGCATGCATGAATTCAGAAAGATTTAAAACTAAAGCACCTAAAGCATATAGGTGGGTAATCTATCCTCTTATTTTAAATGAGAAGCATCTTATTTTTCATCGAAGTCACCAAAACTTGACAAACCTTTGGAGGCTGATGCGTCTTTACTCCTCAACACTGTGTGCCGTTAGAAACCATCCAAACAAATAAGGCCGTCACACTTTGGGCACTGAAGTGTATTATTATTCAATTTCACGTGCAAAAATAAACATTTTATTCCTGTCAGAGGCGATTTATTGATATTTAGAAAGTTCCAGAATGACATAAACCTTAATCACTGGTGCCTTAATCCCAGCGCCAACCAAAAGTCTCACCCATAAAATGTAACGTTTACCCCGCGCGGACAAAATAACAAGACTTGGACGGATTCACTTTCCCACAAATGTGAGTTTTCTTTGGCCGCAGCTCGGCCATCAGCTCCCTTCTGCGTGACGCAGCGTAATTTATGATTTCACCATTTCCATGGTGATCAAACAAAGGGTTGTGCACAGGCAGCTCGGATGAAAGGAAATGATGTGTACGTGCCAGTTGCACACAGCGGGAATGTTTACTGGTCTCAAACAAAGGGAAGACATGCAGCAACAACTTCCCCATAGCTGCTGGATGGCAGTGAGACCTCATTTATTTTTGCTCCGACCTGTATGGATGCTGGCTGGCTTCCCGCCACCGTTCAACTCCCATCAGATAACATTTATGAAATCTCAGTACCAGGACAAAGAGAAATGACAGATGATTATGAATGAATTATTGTAGGTTAGATTGGAAGCAGGCAAACCGCAAGGTTAAGAAAAGAGAGCAAAAACAGATGATGATGACTAAATATTAGGCATAACCTTTAGCTTAAGAGAAGCTTCCAGAACAGCTGCTGTTCTTATTCCCCCCCAGAAAACTGAGATCAGTGTGCCGTCAGACAAGAGTTCAAAAGAAAGAGTTTTTCTTCTTGACTAACTGTAGCTTTTTGAACCTCTGCCACATACCTGTGCCAAACAGCACTCTGACTCCGGGAAACAAATTAAATTAATCGAACTTTGTGCCGCCAGCTACGTAAATCAGGCCCTGTGCTCCAGGACCACGTAAACACATGGAAACGCAACAGATTGTTCTTACAGTTTTAGACAATTTGAACAAAATGCTTTTGATTTGAAGTAGTAGTTTTTGCCAAACTACATCAAGGAAATAATCTGATGACTCGGTGGTGGTCGTATGCTCCAGCTAAATAGTCACATGCCACTTGAGTTATACAAAAAAAATAAAAAAAGGTTGATGGCATTGTTCAAATACTTTCATTCATCATCATTTAGTATTTGATGGGACTTATGAGCCCCCCAAAGACAGCTTACATGACTTTAATGGCTACCTGAGCTTCCTCCTGCACTGGACTGGCTCTAGATAGGTGTCAATCATCTTGATACTTTCTTCTTAATTCTGCTGATGTAAGATGAGTAAAGGAGGACACACTGCAGTGTTTGTTAACAACAGAGGGTATAATTCTGGACATGTTATGTGGAGGAGTATCTTTGCATCTTTGAGCTGTTGCCTCTTAAAAGAGTTACTTGCTAAATCATCAGTTCAGTTGTTGCCAGGCAACAAACATTACACACCAATACATGCAGGATGTGGTGGTTTCCGGAGAGTTCAACCATGCGTCTCTCTGTTGCATTTCCTACTTTGCTTCTCAACTAATATGTATTATATTCACATCTTGACCAGGGCGTTTGTGCGTGAGGTTTGCATTTTCTCCCTGTGCCTCAGCTTTTTCCTTCCAGTCAGGCAAAACATACTAAAGCCACCTTTGGCTTTCAGGTTAATATGCTAGTTTTAGTTTCATTTGAAAGAATAGTTGAATACTTTTTGGGAAGAATTGTATGGCTCTCACAGTCTCCCATCCCTACTATCAGCAAAAATCAGCCAAAGTAACTTTGGTGTCCTGTCTGGGTCATCTCTTGTGACAGCTGTGTAGCAATTTATGGCGCTGTGTCGCACATCAGCGATGATGAAATGAGCTCACAGGGCTATGACTAAGAGACTCAAGAAGGTCAGAAGATGGAAGAGGGAATGCAAGAGGGACAAATCATGAGGCCAAACAATGTTAGTGTCACAAAAGACACTTAACTTCCACGTTTCCTGGGCTAAAAATTTTACTTTAAAAAAAACAAAACAAAAAAAACCCTCATAGGATGTCTAAGAAGAACTGGACAAACACTTATACTGCTCGTCCCCTGTTGGAAACGGATGGAACGAGCAGACCTGGAAGATGGCTGGAACATCATATCAGTCACAGCTAAGCTGGCTGGCTTAGTTTATGCAGCCCTATGATGCTAATTAAAAATGACCTCACGCTCATTCTGATCAGATCTGTCCAATCAGAGGACTAGCAGAGCTCTGCCGAGACACTTCGTCACTCAGTATGCCAGGTGCGGGGTTAGAGCCATTGCAAGTTTTACCAGCGTCAGCCTGTGAGTTGAGAGCTAATCCGTCCCAAAGCGTCACAGCGATTTCCGAGTGTTGCCTGCTTTCTCGAGTCACAAAGTACCATTTTGAAGCCAGGATCCAATTACTAGAACCCTCTTTTTTTTCTTTCAAATAAGATTTTGGGCAAAAAGTTTTAAGTTTGTCAACAAAACCTAACGTTGTGGTGACGCCCTTGGTCAAAACCAGAGCTTCCTTATAAATTGTAGCTCTATAGTTTGTGGTTTGCAAGGGAGTGGTTCATGTGAGATCTGGAGTGTGTGTTTGTGGGTTCTGTCAAAGAGCTGTCAGCGTTCCAGCTTTCACCACATTCGTCATACCAGAGATTCTTTTACATATTCACCTCACTTTTTGAAATGAGCACACACACACACACACACACACGCAGAGCTCTTTCTACAGTTTGGGAGAGTTCCTCGTAACAAACCAGCATAAAATTGATGCGGGAAATAATGGTGTTTAGGACAGAACCATCTCGTCCTCAGCATTCTTCTTTATATTGCTGCAGTTTTGCCAAAATGCATTTTTATTTACCATCTTAAGTCCTAACCCTGTAATCACAGCTCTGTGATCAGACTTATGGCGCTCAACCTGATTATTTTAGTTCTAAGATTAGGAAGGTTTATATGTTGCTTTTTAGGTACATACTGTAGGGTTTTTTGGGGGGGGCTCTGAGGGAATTAAGTCAATTTTAGGTCTGAAAGTGATCCTGGAGGTTGTGTGGATTACTCTTATTAGAACAATACAGTAGTAACAAATACAGAATAATGACCAAAAGCAGTAAAAGCCATGGTGTTGGTGATGGAGGACCAGCACGCATGCCACACAAGTGCCAAAAAAATAACAAAAATACACAAAGAGCAGGTTTGGGATTAAATGAACGGAGATGGAGACGGGTGAAATCAAAGGAGCAAAGGTTGGGATAACAGCTGTCCTGTTCCCTTCAACCTTTGAGACTTAATATTACTTCTGTTGCTGCAGAGGAACTTCGTCTTACATCACTGAAGGTTTATCACTTGACATGCTTCAGATGGGATCAAAAAACTGGAGAAGTTTTAGAGTCCAAATAAGATATCCGATGTGATCAAAGGGTATAAACTAGCGCTGCTGTCGTTCGTGTGATTCTCACGTGACAAATAAACTTTATTGTCCTTGTTGGATGGGTTTCTTTTCAAGGAGAGAGAAAGCAGAGCACATCCATTTCCATTAACAGTGATACCAACACTGGTTTTGATTTCACTGATTGATTTATGTGGAAAAGTGTGCAATTAAAAGATATCTGCTTCATCAAATACCAAAGCTCATTCAAAATCATTTTTTTATTTAAATTTAAATTCCCTTCTTAAATTGTAACTGAGTCAACAGTGCCCCAGTGTGGTGGTTTTAGGTATCTCTTTTCAATAAGAATGAAGGACTCATCCATGGCTGCCTAAACTATCAATTTATTTATTTATTTATTGACAAAAAAAAATAGATTTAGCTGTACCCACCAGCATTGCTTTTACCACCTTGACATAATAAGCACAAGTTAACATCCTGATTCTGTAGGTGCGGTTATCTTGGACAACGATGGACAGCTCCCACTGCTTCTACTGTCGTGAGGACCTCGGGGGGAAGAAATTTGTCCGCAGCGAGGGAAAGCCGGTGTGCGTACGCTGCCACACAAAGTTCTGCGCCAACTCCTGTGCCGAGTGCCATCGGCCAATCTCTGTGGAGTCAAAGGTGTGGTCTCTGGTCTCTGGTTTTAGTCCTGGATTTGTCTTTTAAAAAGAAAAATGTTTAAATGAACGTTGCCTGCTGTCGACCTCTCTCTCTCTTCACCAGGAGCTCACCCACAGAGGCCGCTTCTGGCATGAAGAGTGTTTCCGTTGTGCGAGGTGTTACAAGCCCCTGGCCAAGGAGCCCTTCAGCACCAAGGATGACCTCATCATGTGTGGGAAATGTTGCTCCAGAGAAGATGCTCCCCGTTGCCATGGCTGCTATAAAGCCATACTGGCTGGTATGACCAATCACCTGCAAACTTGACTTTTGAACCACTAGAGCAGAAAAAAAATAGCACCAATAGTGTACTTACCTGAATAAAAACTAAAGATACCTGAATAACTAAGAAAAGTACATTATTATGCAAATAGTTATGCTTTAGCGCACCTGTGTATGTGCATCACAGAACTGATATTAGCTGGAGCAAAAAGTGGTGGCATTCAGCTACGTATAATAGTTATTAATCCCAAAGTATGATAAATCTTTTTTTTTCTCTACTGTAGGGACAGAGATTGTGGAGTACAAAGGGAACTCGTGGCATGACGAGTGTTTCACCTGTTGCAGCTGTAAGGGACCAATAGGATCAAAAAGCTTCCTCTCCAAAGGAAGCGACGTTTACTGTGGCCCCTGCTATGATAAGAAATTTGCCAAACACTGCGTCAGCTGCAAAAAGGTATTACGTTTCAGAAAGCATGCTGGTTATACTTCTTATGAGCACGATCTGACTGAATTATGACACGGAGGTGATGACTTGACGGCTTCATCTTCTGTCTCCAGCCGATCACCTCTGGAGGAGTGAACTACCAGGAGCAGCCATGGCACAGCCACTGTTTTGTGTGCAGCTGCTGTTCAAAGCCTCTCGCAGGGACGAGTTTCACCAAGCATGATGATCAGGTCTTCTGTGTGGAGTGCTACAAGAGCTCCGTGGCTAAGAAGTGCAGTGGCTGCCAGAATCCCATCACAGGTTGTCTTCATTTCTTTTTCCAAGTCTTATAGCTTCTAGCCTCACAGCTGTCAGCACATGAACTTTATTGTGGTGTAAGATGCAACAGCCTGCACCGCTAGCGGGACAAAGTGGTATTAAAATATGTGTTTTACTGTCCGCAATCATCAGCACAGTGTTGTCAGAGGGCTCTTTTGTCAACACAGCAGATCTGTATGCCTCCATGTGGTCAGTGGTGGTATTACCATCAATGCAGAACTAAACCTCAGATGAGCTCAGCTAAATCTCTGCTCTCCTCTCCTTCCAGGTTTTGGTAAAGGTGTGAATGTGGTAAAGTATGAGGGCAGCTCCTGGCACGAGTACTGCTTCAACTGTAAGAGATGCTCCATCAGTCTGTCCAACAAGCGGTTCATAGCTAAGGGAAGAGACATCCTCTGCACTGACTGCGGGGACAAGGAGTGATGTATATAAACCAGTCTAACATGTCTTTTTTTTCCACTTATTAAGGCCAGAGTCTCCATTTCAGTATTCTTTAATTATTCAGCTGGCATTATTAAAGCTTACACAAAATAAAACTCAAGAACGGCAACGTTGTGACCCAAGTGTCATCAGCTGTGAGAGTCTGTCCGTTTCATGCAGCCGACACAGATTCATGTGCAAGGAATCATGTAGCTGCAACAACTGACTTTTCCTGCTTTTACCTGTGAAGCATAAAGCAAGAAATGCAATAAAAATCAACGCATTTATCAGGATTGTTGAAAAATAAGTTTAATCTATTGTTATTACAGAAATAGCTGCTCATGTTTGTATATTTAAAGATGACATGGGCGCCTTGATGTGACTTTTGCTGTGATTTTGCGCTATACAAATAATAAAATGATGAAATATTATGATGCTTGCACATATATTTGTTTGGGGCTGTCTTCCAGGTTTGATGTTAAAATAATGATGTAAAGTTTCTCCTGTATATATGTGTGTGTACATATCTATATCTATCGCTGTCTCTGTCTCTCT
>JBAMYA010106020.1:0-19855 GCA_037176975.1 Arrhamphus sclerolepis | reverse complement strand
AGCCAAATACCCAGCATCCATCTGAGAGCAGAGCTCTTTCAAATATGGTTTGATCTTGTTTAGATTCAGATAAACACAAGCAGAATGCGAGCAGTCGTTCGTATTAGCCGTGTGTGTGTGTGTGTGTGTGTGTGTGTGTGTGTGTGTGTGTGTGTGTGTGTGTGTGTGTGTATACCATCTTTCCCATGGACACTGACACACAGAAACAGCAAGAGTGGGCTGAAATTCCAGATTCCTGGCTTCACCGTCCAGATGTCCTTGGGCAAGACACTGAACCCCACATTGCCTCCAGTGCGTTCAGTGGTGTGTGATTGTGTGTATGAATGGACTACCTTGATTTACATTTCATCTTACATGATATGTCAAGCTGTTTGTGTTGGATGTGCAGATTTTAGGACATGTGATATATTGGCCTTGTGACGTGACCCGCATTGATCACCTTATGGTCGACTGCATCAGCCCATATGTCACTCAGTGCAGGGGAACTAAAGTTACAATGACGCAGACAGTCTGTGCTGAGCATGAGCTCACGTTCCAATAAGACTGCAGGGTCTTGCAGAAAATCCGTATGTGATATGCATTTACACAGACAGCCAGTAAGAGCATTTGTACTTCAAGGTCAAGCTTGACCTTGACATGATTAACTTGGAAAAAAAAAATCTCTTTAGGAAGGCATTAAAAGATCCTCATTTAGGACTGATGAGATTCCCGGAGAAGCAACGTACTTTGACGGGTGAATAAAGCAGGTGTCACATGATGAAACAATGTTGTTATATGTGAGGTGCTCATTTGCAAAGTTTGATTAAAGCAAAGTAGTTGAAATGTGCACAGCCTCAATAATAACTCATGACATGGTGGTGACATGTAAAGTGTTGCAATTACATGGTAGCACCATGGACATAAACAGATTAACAGATTCGTCATGCTAGACACATGAATTGTCAAGTCAAGACAAGTCATTTTTTTTGCTGGACACATATTGCACTTGTATTGCTCAAACAATAGAGGAAGAATAAAAATGATGATCCTATGTGGTATAGCCATTCACTGAGATTTTTTTTATTATTATTGTGTACAATTCCAGAAAATTGAAAGCGATGGTTTTTAAAATAATGTAAAGAAATTATATAATAGTAAAAGTCACTTTACAGCCCTAAAGTAAGGCATCACATCAGTGAATAGAGACTGAAGCTGATAAATCCAACCCCAACAAGAACTGTAGTAAATAAGACTGGTCAAGTACTTAAATGATTAATTTCTCAGAGGACATGACTCATGTTGGAATATAGTTGACATCAGAAGAGCAAATTGTAGTTGGAACATGAAATATTTGTATTTTCATAAAGTTTAAATAACCAGCGTTATTTAAGCGATTACATAATCACACAATAAGATGAACCTGAACTTGCTGAGTAGACAGAACAACCCCAAACATCTGGAGCTATGAAATCGCAGTTTGGCCAGAGGCAGCCCACCTGCTGAAGAAAGGGGCAGATTACAGAAGCCAATATGTAAGCAAGGGTGTGTTTTTTGGCTGCAGGGGCAGTTTAATTTTGTGCTAATTTCCAAAAGTAAATAATTGTATTTGAATTCACACAAAAAAGACAATTGGATAAAAAGAGCTAAAAGGTACTGATCAACAGCTACGAAATATGTATTAATCTAATGTCCCATATTATTGCTTTTCTGACTTTCAAAGGTTCAAAGTCATTTTAAACTAGATCATACTTAATTTTCATGCCATCTGGCTGTCATTTTAAGAGGTACACCTTTGATTAAGCACTAAATAAGCGTTGAAACAGCAGCCATACATGAAGCTTCTGAGACTTTCTGCTCAGGCAAGCAGAATTCGCATTTATAGATTTGTCCTCTAATCTTAGAGCACAGCTCAACCCATCCTATCTATCCCCACGTGGGGTCAGACCTGCCCCTCTTAGATGTGATTCAATTCAATATGAAAAATGTTGCAACTGTCTCTGTCATGGCATGTGACCAGGAGTAATGTTTCTGGTTGATTTAGGAAGGTAACTAATAAAAGCAGAGTGAGCGCAGAGCATAGGAAGGGGGGGAGAAACAAGGTACGCAAATAAACATGATTATGAATATGAATCAAAGCAGCATTAGGCTGTATGGGACCTTAAATTCCTGCTTCACATGCTCATGCTTCACCTTTAGTTGCCTCATCTCTCATTTGACATTGCTCTACACTGACCGCACGAACACCTTTTAACATGTGAATAAATTGTGAAGTGAATTTGAAATCAGCTCTCAACCTAACATGCATGTTTTCGGCCTGTGGAAGAACATAAATCAAACTTCACACCCCAGATGAGATTGAAATCAGAAACCTTTTTGTTGTGAGGTGTCAGTGTCAACTACACACACAACCATACTGGCCAAAACTCTTTGAAATCATTTTCACACTCACTTTAAAAGCATTTGATGTTTAAAGTATAATCTGAAGCTTTTGCATTGGATGTGTTTTATCAGATGTCCATACATAGCAGAATGTTTATTCAGCAATAACTTATGAAACCCATGGATCCCGAAGCTGATTTATTTATTTAATTATTTGTTTTCTCTGCGATGGACTGGTGACCTGTCCAGGATGTACCCCTGCCGTTTGCCCAAAGAGAGCTGGGATAGGCTCCAGCAGAGCCCCATGACCCTGCACAGGAAATAGCGGTATAGATAATAGATGGATGGATGTTTGTCTTCTTGCCACAATCACAGTTATTCTACAAAAGCGTTGTGATACAAACGGTACAGAAATGCCTGCTCCTCAAACACTTTTTGTTATAGTTCTTTTATCCTAAACTAATTCTGTTTGATCCATTTTTCGGGGAATGAAATATAATGTCAAATGAAAAAAAAAAAAATAGAATGATAGAAGCTGAAATACAGCACTTTTATTATTATTATCAAACAATGGATGAAGTAAGGCTATTTCATGATTAAATGTTTGCCTTGAAAAGAAAAGGAGATTAAAGAAAGATAAATATCCTTTTTGCTTTTCTTTTCTTCCCCTGCACAAGACTATTTATCAGTCTTGTAAAAACATTTTAGGAAACGGTGATTAATTATAATTGTTGATTAATCAGTCACACATATGCAGGTGATGATAAAACAGAAAGAGCAGGTCCTGGATTTAGCATTTTCTGCACCGGAGACTGTGGCCTCTCCTCTGGACCTGAGCCCAGAATCTCAGGATAAAAGCTTCATATCATTCCAGTTTGGATTTATTATTATCTGAGTTACCAAGTGCTGTGTGCCAAGACGTCCAAAATACTGTAGAATATCACAAGAGATCAGCCTTGGGTTCTTTAAGCAACTGTACAGAGTTATCTGACTAAGCTTATTATTGTTTAATATCCTGGGGAAAAAAAGAAGACCATCTACTAGGATAAATTCCCAGCTGATAGCTGGGTTTTGTAATATTTAAGAGAGAAAAAAGAAAATAAGTTGAGGCTAATCAATCACACAACAAATTGTTAGCTGTGAGAAGTAAAAGTCAAAAAGAACAAAAACAGGACATCTTCAGTGGATATCAAATTATTTTTAGCTGTTATCAAACACTACCAACCAAAGCTTGTCAAAACATTTCCAGCTCTTTGACACAACTTTGCTGGGAATATGATCTTGTACAATATAACCTTCTCCATAATGAATAACAGAAATATAACCACAGTCACTCATCTAGAAGTGTTCTGTTACCAACTTGGCTCATAGTTGGTAACAAAAGGAGACTCCACAAGCACAACTGAGCTTACTTAACTTTATTTAATTTGAAAAACAACAACTTACCAATGAGCCATACAAGGCTTGAAGGAATGTCAGTACTTACTCGGAGAGGAGTGGATTTTAACCATCTAAAAGAACTCAGGCCTCATAAATTTTACAGCAACTTGAGCAAACAGTGTCTTGTTGATTTTTACGCTGAATCTCTTTCCATCATAATTCCAGAATAACACCACTCATGGTGGCAGCGTGCTGCAGTAGCTCTGACAGTTTTGATGGCTTTTTTATATTTACATTTGTCAATTTTTTTTTTTTTTAGACAAAGTCTTGTTCATTGATTACATTTTTTTTCATCTCAGCATGAGTACTGTGCTGCTTGGGGGGTTTTCTTGGTTACGTTTTCATTGATTAATTATGGGCGCAGCTGATCAAGTTATCAAGAAGCCAAATTATACCCAGACTGAGACTGCTTATTCCAGATGAGTTAAAGAGGAAACTGTGTCAAAGCAACACAAGTGCAAAGAAGAAAGAGATAAAAGAGAAAGTTTAAACCAGGTCTTCCCTCCATCATGATGAGGTAAGTGAGATCTCTTGAGAATAAGATGCACGAACTTTAAGCGCAGACAAATCTGGAGTTTCAGCAGTGGAGTATAATGTGTTTCCTGAGACGTGGCTGCATATCCCCAACATCTGTCCTTTATTATTTATTGAACCATGTCTCTCTCTGACACATTTCCAAGATTTCAACAGTCCACTGCTCCACCAGAGAGAATAAAATAAATCCAATGTTGAGTAATCTGTTTTTTCTCTCCATAACCTATAAATCCACCGTTCAGAGGCAACCTGCAACCAGATGACTGTGAGGAGGTGGTCAATGGAAGCTGAAGAAACTCTGTAGTCACATGGAGAGGACATGTGTTGACTAATGTGTGGACAACACCATCCCCACCAGAACAGCGAGATGCTTTCCTAACAATAAAACCTGGATCACCAGTGACCTGAAAGAGCTTCTCAATAAGAAAAACAAAAGAGCCTTCAGGGAGGGAGACAGGGAACTATTGAGACAGTACAAAGTCAAGATTAGAGACAACAAGGAGGTGTACAAGAGAAAGCTGGAGAACAAGCTCCAGCAGAACAACATGAAAGAGGTGTGATCAGGGATGAAGAAGATCACAGGCTTCCACAGGAGGAGGATCAGATAGCTGGAAGTCTGGTGAGAGACAATGAACTGAACACATTTTCAGAAACAAGCTCAGCATCCCCCTCCTCCTTCTTTGTCCCTGAACTTCAGGCACAAACAATTTAGCAGCTTTTTGTCAAGTTTAGCAGCCTGGAAGAACCTTCAGTGGGCCAGCATCTCCCTCCGCAGGTTCGAGCAGCAACAGGAAAGATGAGCCAGTACTTTTCTGTGTGTCCTATGAAAAACAGCTGGTAGAAACTTTTACATTATTATTAATGTATTTTGAATCTAAGTACTGTAAAGGACCATCTTTATATTGAGCACAACATGAATCTTTGTGAAAATACACTCTGGTTAGGGAATGTGACACCTCATGGCTTATTTATGCTTTTTCATAGCAGCTACACATGTAGCATGGCCCATATGCCACCTCTGGTTTTTAGACTTTTATACTGCATTATTGTTTACATCACTCTGTAGTTGTACCACCAACTGCTGGATGGCAGCACAGATTCTCTGCAGCGCTGTAGCTTGCAGTGCCAAGTTTCCATTAGTTTACTCCCTATATGTAGCCTAGACATAGCAACAAAGCAAAAAACTATATTTTATGTGAGTTGGACATTATAAATGTTAAGCATTAGTTGTTCTGACAGACATTGGCAGCAAACTATTGTTCTACTCGACTTGAAGACGAAGCAGAAATAGTGGCCGGAAATATGAAGAGCAAAGATGAAAACAATGCAGACCAATAATATTTTATTGGTCTTATTTCACAGTCCATGTCGATGCAACACGTAGTTACGCTTGGAGAAATGTGCGTGTAAGGGTAAGGGTAAGGTGTATGGTTCACACCTATGGCGTAGCTATACCACTGCTTTGATGCAGAGGTACAAATCAGCTTTTAGTGGGATCACTGTGAATGAGCTGGAGTGGAGGCGGAATGAAGAGGGGATCTACAGTGTGTCTTTACAACATGATCTCTGTGTGAAAGTGGCTAAAACTGTAACATTTATCAGGTTTGACTTGTTTGAGCCCTTGCCCTTGAAAAAAATGACTCCAAGGACATACCCCAAGTAAATAAAGAATTGCTCAATAATAATAAGGTTCATATGCAAATTCTATGCTGTCTAGGAACATCTATAGGGACTTCAGAGAAGTGTCTGTTACTACACTTTAGTAAACTGGAATAAACCCAAAGAGAATATGTATGTCTCTATCCTTGTTTGTTTGTTCTCTCTGTTCGTGCAGAGGATAACACCATTTTAAGAATGATTCCATGCACATAGATGCCAATTATCACGTTCAGCAACCCCTTGACTACTAATGTATCAAATTTAATTTGAGCCTCTACAATGGCTTTTGTGAGGACAACACCAGGTGGGCACTCAATTAGGCACAATTTGGCATCAAGTATGCCAAATGGGTTACTTTCTAACTCCAAGGGAAAGTGGCTGGCAAATGAAACTCATGACCAATACAGGGGTCCATTGCTAACCACCGGGGCGTTTGGAGATGGCATTTACCTGGTGTTTCATCAACCTCTAAGAGATTAACCAAATACGAAGTTATCAATGTTAATGTGCAATGACATTATCAGTGTGGTACATTCTCTTAGCCACGGTGAAAAGAAAAGCTCACTAACACACTGCCATGCTCCATGCTGAAACAACTGACCAATACGCACATTACCTCCCACTGCACATGTCAAATGTTCTTGCAGTGTGATTGCAAGGCTCTTTACCCTTGGATTAATCTTCACCTGAGTGTTTTCGCCCTTTTAATGTTTGGTATCATTCAATTCAGTAGCATCTCCCCTTTCGTAGGACTACAGTTATACCATGCTGTGACTGGATTCACAATTGTTTGTATCATATTTTCTTTTTGTTCTACATTTTAAATTACATTTTACATTAGAAAGGATTTCTAAATATTCATTTTTGCACTAAAATACACTTTCAGTCTTGTTTTGTGAGCATTGGAATCTGAACTCTCAGTAAAAGCTGTTTCGTGTTAGAGTGCATGGTTATATCTTTCAGGGGATGAAAATTGTCTCCTAAACTTTCCTTATGAGTAGCTGTTATGCTAGCCGCTCATTAAATCTTGTTCATGATTTTTAAAACTGAAAGACTTGTAACTTCTTTCTGCAGGTAAGACAATAACTACTCAAAAGTACTTCACACAGCCCCATCTCAGGAAAAAAGAAAGAAGGAAAGGTCCTTTTAAATGCAATTACAGAGATGATATTCATTAAAAAGGTCATGATCCCAATTACATCATGTTCAACTTTCATCGCCACCCACTGCAACTCCTTCTCAGTTGCACCCTGAAGGTGCAAACTTCATGGTTCTTAAACGTTCAAACTCCGGATTTTCTTCAGCCCTGCAGCATACTGATTATCCTGGTTTTCTTGACATGCAAGGCACTGAAGAGAGCCCTTCTAAAGAGCCTGTGCTCTGCCATCATTCCTGTACTGGCTTGGTCCCTCTACTATAGTTCATTTCAAGACAACAATGATCTGAAGTTATTGTCTTAGGTCTTGAAGCTTAAGGTGCTTTCGAGAAACAAAGACCAGGTGACATTGCTGCTATTTTGAACCACTTTCCCCAGTAGTGGAGACACTATGTAATTGGAATCACCATATAAATGTCACGGATGCCTGTGGGATTTATAATACACACACACTTAAACAAGGTTCCGTGTGTAATTGAAAGAGGTTAGTGATAGCACTGAGGATTTTTTTTAATACAAGACCTAGGTGAAGAGGATTAGTACATGACATTATCTCTGACATCAGGCTTTACAGTAATTATAAGGGGAATACTTTGATCGCCAGGCTCATTTGCCTTTTCAAATGAGAGGCAGTTTACACAAAGAGTACAATATTTCATGTCCCATGACTAATTAGTTTTATATTTGTAGAACTATGTAAGGGATTCACCAAACCTGTTTAAATATGATACCTCATTAACAAGAATTAAAACAATAAAGGGATTCATTCACCAATATCTCATTTTATGGACGGTGAAGGAGTCACACGCTGCCCTGTTGGCTCAGGCTGTGGTGTGTGAGCTCACTCACCTCTCTGCCACACCTTCTCATCAGCTCCAATATTCTGCACCTGCTTAGTCTCAGCTGCAGCTCATGACTGCTTGTCAGCCAGCCAGTATTTAAGCTGCACTGTTTCCCTCATTTGTTGCAGTCCAGTTCAGATTGCCTTTACAGCATGCACAACTCTCCAGCAGGCAGTCTCAAATTGGCATCTTGGTATTGACTCTGGTTTGCCTCTGATCACATCTTTGCATCTCTGCCCTGACCCTCTGCACGTCCATGATGGTCCTTCAGTCTGCTCCTTCTGGACTTTGTTTGCCCCGTTGGTTTTTCTGTCAGGTTCCGATACTACTTCTGCACCTCCACGGTATCACCACTTTCTTCAAAGACTCACAGGAATAGTGTGTCTTTTCCAGAACACTCACTAGCTTGCCAGTCATCAACATTTTCTGTTGTTTCCTGGAGTTTTCCAAAGACTGTTGCCTGTTGAGAACTAGTGTGTGATTCATGAGTGATTTGTTCAATGTGAACTAATCTTTTATATGACTCAGAAGTAGAGTCACCTCAGGGAGTGATTTTGTTCATTTTCATGCAGTACCTTCCCTCACATGGCAGGTAACTGCATAAGTTCAGTTAGCAGGACAGGAAACAGAAATGATTCGTTCATGACTCACTCAATTGTGCGTCCATCCTTAGGTCCTCTTTCATTTGTCACCTGACAGCCCAACCCAGTCAGGGTTGGATAGCCAGGCCGCTCGGGGGGGGGCACAACCCTGCCACCCTGCCACCCGAGACATTGGGCAGACAAGGAAGAATCCCGGGCAAGGCAACCAGCAGCCCCCACGGGTGACCAGAGGAGGGAAAGGAGGAAGTCCCTCGCCAGCAAGCCCCAACCCCGCCCAGCAGGCAACAGAGGGAAGCCCCCATGACCATGGAAGAAGGCAGCCAGGGAGCCTATGTGGCACCCCTTAGAGGGATTGGCCACATTAATATTATTTTGTGGAAAACACACGTGTTTATGTGACACTTTTCACTAAATATGTATCTATTTTAGTTTATTTAAAAGAATAGAGAACCATATGAGAGGGGTCATTTTATTTTGAAAAGCAGTGGGGCGGAACGTTGGAGGTTGCTTCAGGTGTTTGGGGGTGCAGTAGGGAGCCCCACCCTCCGCTGCGTCCTCAGACACGTTCTGGAGGAAAACACAGAAGCATTGTGTCTTCATTACTCCACTCTTCACCTGCTTTCACAGGTCGGTAAACCGTGTTGGAACCGAAAATGTTGTTTATTATCACTTATCCATACTAATGTAAATGAAAGAGTTTAAGGCGGTTTGCCTGAGTTACTTGCATGTAAACTGTCAGAAACGGTAGGAATTTCCCGCGCAGCCGCCATTACGGGCCAAGCGCGTTAAGTGCTTGTGAAGGAGAGTTGTTGCGCATTTGAATCCGTGTATTGTTCGTTCATTCATTATTTCATTTTCAAAACAAACGAATTACAAAAAATTAAAAAACAAAACTGTATGTATGTGTGTGTGTGTGTGTGTGTGTGTGTGTGTGTGTGTGTATGTATATATATATATATATATATATATGTGTGTGTGTGTGTATGTGTTGCTTTTTTTTATTTTTTTTGGCTTGTTAAACCAAAACGGGAAAACCAAAAAAAAAAAGTGTTTTGTTTTTTAAATGGAAAAATAAAATAAAAAAAACTTTTTGTTTTTCCTTTTTTTTTTTTTAAATGAAAATACAGGAAAACAGTGAGCCGTACAAGAAGCAGAACCCCGCGAATGTCTCTCAGCTAAAGCCACAGACGCGACATCTTCTACGGAGGTTGTGCTCTGAACAGAACCAACTCACAGACATGGGAGGGCAGCCTCGGCACCAGCTGAAGAGCGCCACTAATTTCACCGTGTGTCTTACCACTCAAAAAGTTGAAAAATTATTGCACTAAAACACTCAAGTGTGGCCATAACTGGTCCCAGTACCCAAAAAAAAAAAATTTTTTTTTTTTCATTTTGGTTTAACAAATCCAAAAATGAGAAAAACAAAACAATTCATTTTTTTGTAATTTGTTTTTGTTTTGAAAACAAAACAATGAATGAACGAACCATACACGGATTCTTTTGTAAACCACAGGTTATGTTTGTAAAGTTCCAATTCAAATGTATTTTTGTTGAAATGTGAATATTTACAATTACATTTAAAAGTGACTGAGCTGATTAGCTGGTGTAGCACAAGCACTGTGAGTAATACTGTGTAGCCAAAAGATGCACTTCAAAGGTTGATTCAACAGACTGAATTTTATGATACACTGTGAATAGTGATTTTAACCAGTAAATTACTGAATTAGACAAAAGCACTGTATTTAATTATACTGGTAATTGAAAATAACTGTTTATGAAGAGAGAGGTAATGATTAGAGGGACTGAAGCAGCTTAAAGAGAACACAGTTGAATGTAAGTGATGTGAACAACAATCCAGCTGAATTGTATAGTGAAGGCTCATGTTGGTGTTTACACAGCATTTATCTGGTGTAAAATAAATCAGACTCAGATACGTTCTGGAGGAAAACAGAGACGCATTGTGTCTTCATTACTCCACTCTTCACCTGCTTTTACAGGTAATATATTTGTCACCGTGGTCTTCATCTCTTGGGACCTGTAACACCTACAGTAACGGACCGAGACCCCGCCGGGCACCAGCCACCCAGTACAGGCCGGGTGCAGGGCCAAGAGGTCCACGCCCCCCAGGGCCACAACCCCTGCCCCGCAAAAGGCCCCGATGCCCAAGGTGGAATCCCCAGAGCCACGGCGCCCAGCTGCAGGAGCAGCCGGGGTAAGCGGAGATGGGCACGGAGCACAAGAACCCCCCCCACAGGAGCCACAGGCAAGCCCAGCAGCAAAGAGCCCCAAACCCAGGCTGGACAGTAGACACCCATTCACACAGAAACACCAACATACACCCACTGACAAAGACGAGGACAATCATTCTCTCACCACTCCCAACTACCACTAGAGGCCTAGTACAACCCAGCAGCCCCCCCTCCCCTCGGCAGCACAGCGAGCCCAGACCCAGGCCTGACAACCACTACCTGTCCCCCCAGCCAAGGCTGAACATGGGAAACATGGGTGTAGGAAGGCCTCACCCTCCTCACTCCTGCCCCCTGGTGATGAGTGTGTGCGGATGTAACTAATGCAGTTAAAACGAAGTGGGGAGGCGGAGGTCAGGCCACCATGTGGCTCTGCCAGTAACCACATTTGACAGTGAGCCCCCCTCCGAAGACCCTACATGCAAATGTGTTTGTGAGGTGTATATCTTGAATGTAAAGATGTCTAAGATGTAGTTAAAAGCTGAGGAGAGGGCAGTCTCGGGACATGTGAGACAACCTCCCCCACGTCCTGGACCACCCCCCTCAAGGTCCTATGTGACTGTGTGGATGGGTCAGGTTAAGGAGCAGGAGGAGGGTACGAGAATAGGAGGCAAGGCCAGCTGGTATTGGCCCTGATAGACACCCACGTTCCCCACAGACCACCAGAAGGCAGGAGGACCCCGATCCACCAAAGTCAGGCCCAGGGCCCCACTGCATCCCAAGGAGTGAGCGCCCCCACTGCCCGAGCGTCCAGCGGTAAGCAGGACATGGTACAAGCAGACCTCCATTCATACCCACGACAGAGAACATATAAGTCTGAGATTGAGTCCCATCACCGCCAGGCTCATTATCATTATCTCATTACTGATATGATCTGACAAAAGATTACTAAATTGATTAATACATAGATTAGCTTTTTGTTTCCAATTCAACAGAATCGTTTTCTTTGCGATACATAAGGCAGTGAGAACCCTATGAGCCAGGTTAGTTTCCAAGCCACTATCACCCAAGTGACCTAATATGCACAGTGCTGGGCACGCAGGAATTCTGCAACTGAGCCAAGTTGATAAGTCTATACATACCTGAAGCCAGAATTTCTGCACAGGTGCACAAAACCATAAAGTGTGCATGTAATCGTCAAGTGTGTTCTCTGCACTGTGAGCAGATATTAGAGTGTGTAAGACACATCTGGAACATCCTTTGCCCTGTATAATGTGTTCTGTAGAGGACTTTGTATTGTATAAGTTGAAAATTTGGATTCTTAGTCATACTGAAAACATTTAAACATAATTGTGACCAGACGTTTTGATCAGAGTTAAGGGATAAGTCAGCCTCCCACTTTGAAATCGGGAGAGAAACTGAGTTATCAATTTTGGACATTAATTTATACAGTTTTGATAGTAATTTTGTGGTGTCAAGATTAATTTTATGGACTATATTACAGCTAACACCCAAGCTGGGTGAAGGGCTCCAGGAGATACCAGGAACAACATCTGAGATCTCCGTCCAGAAGAGCACAGTACTGAGAACAGCTAAGATCCTGCAGAACCCTCATTCTCCCAGACCTCATCTGGTAGAGGACCCGAACTTGAGGGAGACACAACACAGCCCAGGTGGGCGATGCAAGAAGACATCTCAGATGGTAAGCTATGAGCTTCTTCTCTGTGTGGATGGTTGGAAAGCATCCTTGAGCAAGGCACTGAGTGCTGCATTATCTCCCACTCCACGAAGTTTGTTGCAGGTTTGTGAACCTCGGCCCATCTTTTCAACTAAGAGGCTCTGCCGCCCTGAAATGCTCCTTTTATAACCCGTTGTGACCTGTTGTCAATTAACCTGATTAGTTGTCAAATGCTCCTCCATTTGTTTTTTATTTGTATCAATTACTTTTCCAGCCTTTTCCGATCAGCTTTCTTGAGATGTGTTGCTACTATCAAAGTCAAAGTGAGCTAATATTTTCCATGAAATTGGAAAAATGTCTCAGTACATCTGATATGTTGCTTATGTTCAATTTGGGAATAAAATATGGGTTAATGAAATTTGTAAATCATTGCATTCTACTGCATTGCTGACTAACTGTGTGTGTTTATGGTGGCAGAAAGAAAGAATAATTGACTTGTTAACTTCAGGCACATTACAGTAACTTAATTTAATGTTATAAACCACAGCTAAAGCTGAAAATATGCAACATTTAGAAGTCATAAATACATATGAGTCAACACTCTCTCGCTTACACACAGTGCTAAAATTTATTCAGTTTAATTCTGCAAGTTTTTGTAGGATGCTTACTGAGATTAAAAGTAGTTCAGGTTCAGTTTAACTTGTCCAGACACTGAACCAAGCAGATTAAATTTTATTTGACTTATCCAATGAAATGAGCACAAGAGGGGAGGAAATGAGTCGTGAAGGGATGGAAGTGTATCGCTGAGCTGGCAAAATGTGCAGGTTGAAGAGGAAGACAGGAAAACACTGAATTAAGAATTAGTTGCGTGAATGTGTAGGAAGATATGTGAGAGGGAAAAGAAGAAAGGGGCTATGAAAGGGTGTAAAAAGCTGAGAGAAGAGACTGAGAAGGGACGAACAGATGTAGGGTGGCTCAAGGGATTGGGTGAAATGGGGTGAAAGAAGGTAAAGAGCTGCAGAGAAAAGGAAGACAGGAGCATTCTTGAGGATAGAGGATGAGGAAGGTCTTTTTTCCTACATCCATCCTGCAATCCTCTATCAAGCTCTAATCTCTCTCTGGGTTTGAGAGGATCAGAAGTCAACCAGAGTGAATGGTGGGAAAGGATCTGTCAGCACACACGCCCATATTCCTATTCAGGGCTTATTTACCTTTATGTGAACACATGCACACAGTAGCAAAGGTCTGAGTACATCGCTTTAAACTTGTTATGGCTGTGCATAGTGAACATCTCCCAACTGCACAAAGTGGAAAATTAAACAGTCCTCACAGGAATGAATGCAGTCTTATTGTAGGTTTGTCCTGTTGCAGAGTGTAAAGGGAAACAACAATCATACGTGTATTTGGGTATACAAACAATTATGAGCTCTACAGTGACTTTAATAGCAGGTTATGACTTGGTTGCATCAATACTTGATGCAAATTTCAAAGTCTAATTATTATTCTAGTCAACAACCTGTCATCCACATACATGGACATCACATTTTTGGTTGTCTGCACCATAGTACTTAACTGTGCTGTTAGGTAAACAGTGGTATGTCTTAAACCGCGTACAGGCTGGAAACATAAGGGATTTGCACTTTGTTACCCAATGGTGTCTTGATCGTCAGGAAACTCAGATCAACACACATAGCTATAAGAAATCTAAAATGCAAGCCAAAGCAAAGCTCAGGTCTCAGGTAGGAGGTTAACCCTTGACCCACCAGAAGCACCGAGGCATAGTTTAAAAGTTTTGCTGCTCAACCGCAGACAATCTGCATTAATTTACACACAGCAGATCGAGCCGGCAGAAAGGCCAACACAATAGTAGCTTAGAGAATGCAGTCAGTTTTTTTAAAAGTGAAACACCAAGAGCAGGCTCTTACTTGTACATCGCCATTGTGTTCACCTGCGGCGGCTTTGGGTAAGCAATCCAGAGGTTTTTAGAAGGGATCTGAACCAAATACAAGGTTCAGTTTAGAAGTTAACAAGGACATTTTATTTGACGGCAGTCATCTCTTTTGCATGTATAATTACAGAAAGGATAAGACCTGGCAAGAAATGGGTCTTTAAATAAGTAGAATACTGCGTGATTTCAATAGAGCAATAGAGATCAAGAAAACTTTCAAATTGAGCTGTTGCATGGGATTGCATGACATCAAACCTCTGAAATGACCTTCAGGAAGGCTTAGAAGTCTGTGAAACGTTGGAGAGCTCCTTTATTGTGCAGCACGCCCTTCATGGAAGACTGATCAGAGAAAAGGCTTCCCTGCGTCCTTCCTGCAAGATTCAGAGTCACAAGGTTGCAAGTGAACATTTAAACCAGCCTGCAGCCATCCTGTTATCAGAGAAAGTTAAAACAGCTATAGTGAGTATAGGTTTGGGCTCTTAATTTCAGAAAAAAACAACTATACATCAACTTCCATTTTTCTAGATTCACAGGGTCACGGGGGCAGCAGCCTAAGCAGAGAGCTCCAGACCTCCCTCTCCCCAGCTACCTCCTCCAGTTCCTCCAGGAGGTCACAGGTAGGGCTTTCAGACTGACACGGTTCTGGTTCTGGCTCTGGTTCCATTCTGGAGCCTGAGAACCTCAGTGGTTGCTGGCAAACCAGACCGTGTTCACACCAGTTTAGAGGGAGAAACCAAAGTTGGAGGATGTTACTCCGCATCACTACGGCAACAGTAAACAAACCTGGTTTGCCGGTCTCTGACCATCACGCTGTCCAGCGGTTCTTTTGGCGGGCCTGGATCCCCCCGTCCAGCTCTTTTCTGCTGTCTCTATATTCTTCCTCGAGTTTTTGGAGTTTATCAACAATTTGATCAGGCGTGCAGGTAAACCAGTCTTGGTCGTCTCCTCCACCAGTTCAGCATGGAGCTGCTTTTCCTTGTGTGTTTCCAGCTTTGTTTGGAACTCGGATGATGCCCAGTTGGCCACCAAACATTTGTTTTCCTCCGCAGACCACTTTTTTTTTTTTTTTTTTTTTTTTGTTACACATGTTGTGATACACGCCCACTGGTGATGTCACGGTTCGCAAGTGTGAACCAGCTTTTCTTGGTTCGCTTGTGAACCAACTTTTCAGGTTCTGAACCTGTTATTTTTTTTGGGCTTAATGTGCTGGCCAGTTCAAAATTGCGTTTGGGAACCGGCACAGAGCCCTGCCAGTGTGAAAGCCCTTTAAGGTCTTTCCAGGTCAGCTGAGAGAGGAAGACTCTCCAGTGTGTCCTGGGTCTGCCTCATGGTCTTTCCCTCCTGGATGCCTCATCCTGACCAGATGCTGAACCACCTCAACTGGCTCGTCTCGATGTGGAGGAGCAGCGAATCTACTCTGAGTCTCTCCGTGATGACTGAACTTCATGCACCATCTCTAAGTCACCCTATGGAGGAAACCCATTTCAGCTGTTACTGGTACACAGTTTGCATCACTGCAGACGCTGCACTGATCCACCTGTCAATCTCCCGTTCCATTCTTCCCTCAAAACAAGATACTTAAACTTCTCCACTGGAGGTAGAACCACACTCCCAACCTGGAGAGGGCATTCTATCCTTGTCTGACTGAGAACCGCGGTCTCAGATTTGAATTCAGAAAAAAAAAGTAAATGAATTCAGTTCAGTTTTGGGACAGAGGGATTGTAGCTTCCCAACCAGGTTAATAGGGAATACTGTATATGGAATAGTTCACTGATGGACTGGATTCAGTTCAAAGATTTCTGGATGAAAGAATTAAAATATTAAAATCGGATAGACTCTGGCACTACATAATGACACTTAACGTCTTAAAATAGACCTTGGATGAGCCCAACCGGGCTTTGATTTGAGACCCAGAAGCTTAAATGCTCTCGAAGCAATCTTGAGTTTGTTTTTTCTGCTTGGTGCAGTTTATTTTGTCTGGTGTCAAGAAATCACACTGAGGTCAGAACTAAAACAAGCCAACTGAGACACTCCAAAAGAAGGTGTTTTAGGTCAAAAATCAGTAAACAAACTTTAGTGTGGTCCTGGAGGAAAAAACAAACCAAAGCTCACCTATGAATTATGTTGCTTCCAGCTGACCCAGTTCTACCAGCAACTGCACCATGGCCTCGTGCTGGTAGTCCCTGTTCAGAGACCACTGAAGCAAAGATTTTACCACTGGGAGTCTCTTCCAGCACAGTCGCAGGCAGACACAGTGGATGCAATCAGTGTCATTTGTTAAGCTCTTTGTCAAGGGTTTACTGGCTTGATTTATCTGTTGCAGGTTCTTTCTCCTAAGGCCCAGGCATGCTTCTGCATATAAAGAGAGAGACTAATTACAAATCTTGTGATAATTAGTCGTTCCTGGCACTGTTCCTTGAACCACTGCTCACATCTCCCCTACGGCTGAGCTCCACCGGGACATACACCACTTGGGACATTGAATTAATAGTAGTCTTTTTTTTCTGTCTCTATCTTCACTTCTGAATCACTTTTTTGTTTTAACTGATCATTAAAATTCTTTCTTAGACAATTTCAAGCACATCCAGATTGTATCTAGAGATGTTTTTTTTTGTTTGTTTTTTCATATTCTGAACAGCTATAAACTACATGAAATGAGATTTTTTTGTTTTTCCAAATCAGATTCAATTAAGTTTTCAAAAATTTGCACCTCAAATCACCAGTTGTGACAAAGCCAGTTCACCAGCCTCCATTCTGGTTTGTTTCCATCCATTCTATGCATAAATGGTTACCATAGCAACCGTGTGAATTCAGAAATGTCATCAAGATTAAATCTAATCACTGCCAGTATATAATATAAACACTCAACTCTATTCAGACATGCTAAAAACCGGATTTGAGATGGAAGTGTTGACATAGTCTTAGGTTGAGGACATGCTTGTGGTCTGACGTGACAAAATTGTGATTTTACAACACGATAAGTTTACAAACTCATCAAGTGATTTGGAAAGCATCTTTAAACGTTCAAAAACCTTTGTCAGAATCAAAGCCCAGTTGTCGGTCTCACTAAGACTCTGTGGGACGTCTTTAGGATCACTGTACACCAGCAGATCCCATCAAGCAGGAAGGAGTTTGGAGCAGCTTTGTTTGAGGAACAGACACAAATCCCAGTGGCTTCATGTGCCAAACTCAAAGAGACACACTTCAAGAGACTTGCAGCTCTAACTACAACAAAAAAGGAAGCAAAAAAAAGTATCAACTTTTGGGAGGATGAATACTTTCATGAAGCACAGCAGCGCAGATGTTTGCATGGGGTTTAGGGAGATCCTCACACACCAGAAGGACATGTAAAACAAATGTGTGACATGCACACAAGCTATCATTTAGTTCCTGCAGAAAAGTTTTGATAATATTTGTCACAAAGTGTTCATAATGATCGTAATGTTTTGGCTAACTGGTAATACTAAATCAAGTCTAAGCTTTGTTTATATTAACTATAATGTCATTTAATTTATAGGAGTTATTATAGGAATAATTCAGTCTAATAAATAAACTGATTTAATTAATGTGTGTGTGGCAGAGAAAGCTGCTTGCATTGGGCCATGAGTGGTCCCTGACTAGAAGGACACTATATAAGCACATTGTTGTTGTAATGAGGTCAGAGTGGCGGCTGAAGTTGTGGGAGACCAAGGTTCAAGTTCAGAGTGAAACATGAGTTCATATTTTCACCTTTGACACGAGAGTTCAAGTTTGAATCTCACGTGGAACCAAAGAATTTTCAGTTTCCCTTCACTTGCTATTTGGTTAGGATTAGAGAAGGAACACGTTGGCTTCAAATGAAACCTTTTACAGCAGGTTTAAATTGAGAAATATTTCTTTTGGGTCCAGAAACATTCCAGTGAAATGAATCCACAATTTGGAGAAATTTAAAATGGCCATTTTCTGTCAGCTGAACCACACAACACACAGTACTCGGGTAGATTTATGCTGTTGTCACCCAAACCTAAATATATATAACGTCACAATCAATCAAACTTTATTTATAAAGGAATGTAGCACAAAGTGCTTTACATGTCTAAAAATT
Source organism: Arrhamphus sclerolepis (assembly GCA_037176975.1). Lineage (NCBI taxonomy): Eukaryota > Metazoa > Chordata > Actinopteri > Beloniformes > Hemiramphidae > Arrhamphus > Arrhamphus sclerolepis. The sequence goes on along the minus strand of JBAMYA010106020.1, from coordinate 1,368 downwards.
ATGCAATTCAAAAGGTAAAAACAAGGCCCAATCCCCCGCCCGCCCACACACACACACACACACACACACACACACACACACAAAAAGAAAACACTGTCCCGGATACACACAATAAACACTTTAAAAATAAATAGATAAAAATAAAATAAAATCAGACTGAGCACAGAGGGACCAAAGAGGAAACACCATCTTATGGAGCCGTCTGCATCAGGAAGGGAAAGCCAGTCCAGCCAACCATCCATCAGCAGGAGTCACCTTCTGCCACCTAACAGCCAGAACCAGAACCAGCTGCCCCCCCGATGCAGAGGGCTCCCACTGAGGAGGTCTTCAGCCTTTTTTTAAAACATCAACATTCTCTGTGGCCCTCAGGTCCTCTGGTAGGCTGTTCCATAGTCGTGGGGCATAGAACTGGAAGGCTGCCTCACCATGGGTTTTTGTATGAACTTTTGGAACTGATAAGCCAGTACCAGATGAGCTCAGGGTCTGCGAGTGTTGGTATGGTAAAAACAGTTCTGTAAGATAAGAGGGCCCAAGACCATTAAGGCTATTAAAAGCAACTAAAAGAACCTTAAAATCAATCCTGAAACACACGGGGAGCCAATGCAGTGATCTTAAAACTGGGGTTATATGGGCCTGCTTCCTGGTCTTCATCAGCACATGTGCAGAAGAATTCTGGAGCAACTGAAGGTGTGATATACTTTTTCTTGGAAGACCCGAAAGCAGGGCGTTGCGATCATCCATACGACTAGAAATAAAGGCATGCATTAGCATCTCTGTGTTGACCAGAGAGAAAAACGGGCGGACTCTGCTATGTTCTTCAGATGATAAAATCCATTTTTTACAACCGGCTTTATGTGAGGAATAAAGCTCAGCTCAGAGTCAAAAATGACACCCAGATTTCTGACTTGGTTTATTGGATTTAATGACAATGATTGTAATTTTGAAAGATGTTTCTCTCGCTTAGTCACAGGATTAATAACTAAAACTTCAGTTTTGTCCTGGTTGAGCTGTAAGAAATCTTCTGCCATCCAGGATTTGATATCTTGGATACAGTTAAAAAGGGCATCATTTGGCCTTGTTTCATCAGGAGACATGGCGATATACAGCTGTGTGTCATCAGCGTAGCTGTGGAAGTGGAGGCCATGCCTCCTGATGACATCACCTAGTGGTAGCATATATTGGTTAAAAAGCATGGGGCCTAAAATTGATCCTTGGGGCACACCACAGTTTATTTCACGGATCCCTGAGGAGCATGTATCCATACTTACCATAAATTTCCGATCTGTGAGGTAGGATTCAAACCATTTTAGGGCAGTCCCAGAGACACCTACCAGGTGTTTAAGTCTATTTAAAAGAATAGGGTGATCT
>JBAMYA010105999.1:0-19856 GCA_037176975.1 Arrhamphus sclerolepis | reverse complement strand
ACTTGACTGCCAAGACTCTGCCTTTCATGCTTGCTCGGGCTCCCTTTCATCTGCTGCTCCTGCCTGAGGAGAGAAGATGGGGAGGGGAAGGAGGGAGGTGAATCTCAAGGGTGAGGTTGGAGAAAAAACACAACAGATGCAGGGAGAGAAAGCCAGGGTGGTGGTAAATCAGTGTTAAAGGTCCCACAAAGTTTAAATCCTGTTTTATCTTGCCGTAGTTAAATAAGGATTGTTTGGCATGTCCAGTAGACATGCAGTGAACCTCAGATAGTGTAGTGAAGGTAGAAGGCTGCCCCCATTTCTGTCTGGGATTCTGTCCCACCTTCAGCAGACCTCAGCTCCACTCCAAGCGCCACCGTCCCTGCAGAAAACACCACGGTCAGCTGATCAGTTTGAGGCTCGTTTGTTGTGTTTTTGTACAACTTCCAGACTGACTTAACAGCGCTGCGTCCGTACCTGTCGCTGGTGTTGTTCTAGTGAACAAAACTTTCTAATTAAGGATTTCTTCATGTCCAGAAGACTGGATTTTCTCCGTCAGTGAGACATGTCTCTGTAGTCCAGTGCTGCTACTCTTACTCCCCGTGAGCACTGAGCCAAAGAGGATGAATAACTGTTCTTAGGAGTAACTGCAACTGTCATCTTCATTCACCAGCTTTGAAATGAGTTTATCTGAGCTGGTTGGTCTCACACAGTCAATCATACGATCATAAATATGCTCTGATAAACTCCAATAACGTCTGTCAGGGACTCCATAGAGGCATTGCTTCATGGTAAATCAACCAATCACTGTGCAGCTCATTCATCATGACAACAACCAACTGGATAAATCATTAATGAACACACCAAAACAGCTTTTTCTCATGACAGAGAGAATCACAAGGATTTTAGGGGTGGACATAAATGCGAATAGGTAGTTTTCTTTAAAAACAACATTACAAGCCACGTTTAGAGACCTCAGAAAACAAAATTTAATCAACCAATTAATGCAGTTTATGGGACCTTTAATCTGATATGGGAGGCGGTTTTTCGAACCTCTGATAGATACATACTGATACAAAATGATTACATCACATTCAAAGGAACTTGGGCATTTTTCAGCAGCAGATTGAAAATGCCAGAGTGCAAGCTGGTGACCTCACACAGATTCAAAGCTGACCCTCACATCACCCTCAGAAGGAAAAAAGCTTTTCATTACAGCTGTACAGTAGCTGCTGCCGATGTTTTGCACATTTCTGCTGTGATGTCAAGGTTTGGTGAGTGGCTCGGGAGGACAGGGAGGTTTGGGAGTGGGGGCAGTTGACAAGGGGCACAGCTGGGCAGCTGTTGAGGAGAGCCGAGGGTCCCTTGGGTCCTTTTTAAATAGGCCTTTTCATACAACACCCACTCCAAGTTCTCCAAGAAACTAAGAGGAGGGGAAAGAGTCTGCCAAAGACAACGAGTGCACCGTAAACAAAATCCAGCACATTGAAGCTGATGTTCTTGTTTGTTGACTGTACACTAAAAACTAGAGTTTTCTCTGCTGTGGAAAAATTGCACAGTTGGTTTCTTTGGTTACATGATTGTAATTTTAGGCTGTCAACACTCAGCACAAGTGGTTTTCAGTGCAATAAATGAACCGGATGGGAGGAGAGACTGAGAAACAGGACATTGTATCTTAGAACATCCGCCAACCTGAGATTCTCACCTGCACCAGTTTCTTCAAATGTTCAGCATTTTCCTGAGGCTCGAAGTCTGAAACCCCACTAGTGACCTCTTGAGGCTGAAGTGTGTATTACATCCACAGTGAAAGAGAAAATGGAGTAATTTTCATATCTTTGGGAGTCATAAATTCTGCAGTACACAGGGATGGATCAGCCTTGTGCCTCTTTGACTACAATTTAGACAAGATTAGAAACACTGGCTAGCTGGTTTTAAGCCTAACTAATCTTTAGGTTGTGGGCAGGTGAAAGGAATGTGAGGGGTTTTCGTCAAATTTCTAAGGCTGCAACTTGTGAACCAAACATTTATCTAAACTGGTCTTACAGAAATACGCAAAGTAACTACAACCTCTTGTATTATTTCACATGAGCTGATGTGGAAAAATTATACGATGAAACGGGAAAACGAGGCAACTGAAAGTCATTTAGTTATTTTTTTGTTGTTGTTTATTTAGTAGGATTGCTTGAGTAAGATTTCTGACAAGAATTGTTTCAGCATTTTCTTTACTGTATTTTTGTGTTATTTTTAGGTTAGTTTCCATCTGCTTGGTTACGTATAGGAACATTGCTTTTTTTAAATTTCCTTTTAAGTCTGTATTTGTTGCATTCAGATTTTTTTTCCCATTTAATATGAGAAGACTATTACACATCCTGATCTCTTTCACAGAGCATCATGCAGCTCAGTCAAAGTCAGTAGCGTCACAGATCTGCACTAATCCTGTCCTTTGGCACTCATACAGTGACGTACATACATGTATATATGTATACAACACTTTTCAACAGTTGTGCTTTTGTTACAGAGACAGGTTCAGCTCCTGCGTGAGGCTTTTGAGTTTTAACTTAATCCATATTCACACATGGTTATTGGAGAACATTTAGTGATTGTGAGGGATTTAGTACTGGACTTTGTGCAGAGTGATTCAGTGCTGGAGAAGCTGTCTCATAGCTTAGAATATTGTGTTCCTTGTAGTGTTTACAGAATTTCAGTGGCTTTTTTTTGCATTTGTTTAAATACCATGTATATTTGCAGATAAAGCAGCAACTCTGATCAATGCATTCATATGATTGGATTTAATAATTATTCAGTCGTCTTAATTGATATCTGCTAATCTACAACAAGTCAGAAGCAAACATTGAAGACATCTGCATGAATTTCCTGTGAATTATGTCAAAACAATTCTGGACCACAATTCATGTGTGCAAACAGCTTTATTTCAACCGCAGAGGAAACATTTCCAGTCCTATGTGTCACAGTTGTTAAACTGTGATACCCGTCATTATCCACTTTCACACAAATATTGCAGCATAACAATGCACTTGAGATCTCCTCTTCTTTCTGCCTCTACTCTCCAGCTGCACATTTACAGTGATCCCACTAAGGTGCAGTATTTCTTGTGTGATTTCAGTATTATGGTGTATTACAACCTGAAGACGATTTCTTTCCTCTACTTTGTGGGCCACCATCACCACGTCTCTGCTTGCTTTATTCGGTCGATGCTGAAGCAACGGAGGAAACAAGGGTTTCTACATGGTTGTTCACAGAAACACTAACAGTCGTGTTGACTTATTTTTTCCTGTTGCTGTTGTCATTTTTAGGTGCTACTGTAGATGCAGAAGGAAGACAAGGGCCTGAGTTTCTGCACGTGGAGGTTCCTCCAGGTTCAAAAGCAGGGCAATAAGGTTTGACCAGAAGCTAGCTCCCCAAGATAGGTGACAAGGTTTGTAATACAGATAGTCCTACTGGTTTCTGCCCCGACAGAACATTGTGGTTGAAAACAAATGTTTTTTTTTTAATGTTTTTGGTTGTTTTTTTGGGGGGGGGTTTGTTTTTGTCACTTGTTGCTCATTAATTGGACCTGCATACTGACAGTATGAACACCTCTGTCACCATCATGGCAATGGACTTTTATCTTTTGTACCAAGTTTGCAGCCATCTTCCACATTCTGACTTCCCACAAAGCCAGTTTACACATCGCTCATAGAGTGCACGGATGGATGGATGGATGGATGGATGGATGGATGGGTGGGTGGATAGATAGATTATATATTATTAATATTAATATATATTCTTAGCAGTATCAAGCCCCCAACTTGACACTTGCCACTGTATTTAAGACCAAGCTCGATCTTAAATGTTATCCCTTTTCGATCTAATGGATGAGAATAACCCATTTTCTAGCTTAGCCTCTCATAACAGACAATATGTAGAGCTCAGAGAAATCAAAGGTCTCATGGGAAAATACTTAAAATTTACAACTCTGGCAGACAACTGTGTGAGGAATACATTGAAAAGAGAAGATTTCATGGATTTTTTTTTTTTTATCATTTTCATTTTTTTTATTTTATTATCCTTCAAGTCTCAAGATGAGCAGCCAGGTGGTCAACACAATACTCAGAAGTAATTATTCAGTTGTGGAACATGTTGGAGATTACTGAAGTTTGCAGTTTTACAGCACAGACTGAGTTACTGCCAGGGGGTTAGAAACAAAAAGAAGAAGAAAAAACAATGTGCATGAGTAAATCATATCTGCAATTAAATAACAGCTGTGGAAGAGCAGCTGTGGAAGCCCAGATTCATAATGTGAAACAGTTAAAGACAGTGAGGGGTGGGAAAGAGATCCAACACTGCAAGAAAGTGAGACTGCACTCAGGCAGATGAAAAGGTGAAATCAAGGGAACGGGAAGGAAAAAGGAAGCAGAGATTATGTTTATGAAGCACACTCATTATGTAACTTTATAGGACCACATTACAATCGTGGTCATTCCTGGAATTTCTCATGGATTCACATGGAGTAACATGGCGTCTGTTGTTTTTCTAGCTTGGCAGCTGTCACCCTTTCAGCCCTGTGGTCGCTGAGGACTGTGCCCCCGAAGAGGCACGACATTGTTGAGGGTGCATGAGTGCAGCAAAATGCATTATCCCAAGAATGTAAACCCCAATCCCCGTATCCCTTTGTGCTGTTCTTAAAATTATCACTCTCCCATGTTCATCCCATATATCTATAGAGGCTAAAAAAATGAAGAGGAAACTGAAGTTGGTTTTCTATTCAGAATCTATAGAAAGAAAAAGGTAGATCAAGTCTTTTTATGTTTTATGCTCTTATTCATCAAGTGTACAGTATAATTGTTTTTGTCTTTTTTGCCTCTTCCTTTTTCTAGAGCTTGATGACTAAGGAGTGAATATTGTGACAGTGGCAAGAAAAAGGATGTGAACCCCTAGAATTAAGAGGTTTTCTTTATTAATTTTCCATAAAATATAATCTATTTGTCACCAAAAAGTATAATATGTATACTATCATCTTAAGCTGATAACATACAAACAATTATTATTATTTTGTGTTTTTATTAAACACACCCTTTGAACTTTCACAGTCATGGTGGAAAAAGTAAGTAAAAAAAAGAGACAATTTACTAAAACAAAGGCTAACTGATGAAACAAAAGCTGAATTGTTCTGTAAGAATACTCAGCACCATATGAGGGGAAAGGCTTGCTGATATTAAAACATCATCCCATGGTGAAGTACAGTGGAAGGAGCATCATGATTTGGTCTTCACTGCCTCAGGGTCCAGGGTCCAGCACAATGTTGGGGTAGCTGTCCATCAGCTGAAGCTGAGTAGAAGCTTGGTGGTGCATCAGAACAGAGACCCTGACCGTTCAAGTAAGTCTGCCAGACAACGGCTGCAGAAAAAGAAAATCCTCAGTTAGACCCCAGATCTGAACCACATAGAAGTACTATGTTGTCACCTCAAGGAGCTGTTCACACCAAACGTCACTCAAAGGCAACACCATCAAAGACAGAAAACAGAGCCCACATTTATCTGCTCATAGCTTTCTCTGAGTAGCTTAACAATGTTAAAGTTGGGGAGCTACAAAATTAAGAGAAGATTTGAGTCTTCCAAGAGAAGATTAAAATTAAGCGCTGCATAACGGTCTGACTTTATAACTGAAGAAAAAGCTGAATGAACACAAATATGCTCAAGCCGCATTTATTCAGGTCAGATTATGAGAAGTTTATAATGGTTAAGGAAGGAGTTCCTCCAAGTAAACAACATTTTTGTTGTCATTTGGGTGCAGTGTGTATCAAGGCTTATGAAGCATTACGCAGACAACATCCAGTCATACTGCAGTTTCTGGAATGCTGGTTTCATGTGTGTAAAGGCATGCATTTGCTGAATGTTTAGTCCCACTTGGTCCAGTATGTAAAATCCAATGATCCAGAGCTACCAAATGCAGTTGCTTTAGGTGCAGAAGAGGTTTGACCAACTATTAATGTTTTACGGGTGTGTTAAATAAACTCACAAGAATTTACAGCTGTTTTTGTGTTATCAGCTGAAGCACATGAAGCTTCTCCTTTATTATGGCTTAGATGAATATTTCATCACATATTTTATGACAATGCAAAAACATTGTTAATTCCAGGGGATACAAATCCTTTTTCACTCCATTGTATTTTAGTGTTTGGCTTAGGTGTGATTCACAAAGAGAAGTATTAGCATGTTTATAAAGCTGCTTCATAGAAAGCAACGTTGCAAGACTAAGCAGTTAGGGACACTGCGTTGCACACCCAAGCTAATGTAAATGCCTCAAGGCTTTTTTTATGTGGTTTGCAGCCAAAGTTGCAATGGAGCAACTTTCCATGTACTAATGTGAAAACCATTTCACCCTGTAAATGAATCGACAGTAAAAAGAAACGCCTTAGCTGTGGCTTGCGACGTCATTAATTTCCCCTTTGACTGTATAAAAGGCGAAGGCAAGCCTATAATTTAGCTTTGAAAGATCCATGAGTCAGTGGAGAGAGCACTAATGGCTGAGGCACTGAGACCTCTGTGAGAGGGTTTACCCGTTTTATCGAACCAACTGCAAATATTTACTCTGCTCTATCATGCAGCACTTTTTAATTTCTCCATCATGACTACTCTAAGCTTAGTTTATCCTTTTTTATTCTCTCTTCTCTGAATAGAAAGATTTTCCCTCCCTTATGTCTTTCTAAAAGCAAACTATACTACAGACAATATTATGCAGATCCCGTATATTAGAGAAAAAACAGTAAATCTGATTGTTCCAGTTATTAAAATAAATATTTCTAAGCATAATTCAGAAATCTCTGTAGCATCAGTCTACTCAACTATGCTGGGAAGGACAACATTTTTGTTCCCCAAATGTATCTGACTGAGAAAGTTAATGGAAGGTTTACAAGTTTAAGCATTTTTGATAAGCTACATTAAGACTCAGGTGTCAATATGTTGTTTCAAAATATATTTAATTCTGGCTCATAATATGGCTTCTTTTCACAATGTTCCAAATGACCTGTTTCAGTGTCTGTAGCATTAAATCGAAACGAGCTGCTAAAGCCCCCTGCCTCGAATACATCAAACCAGTTCCCAGAAAAAAAGCCTTTTTATATTTCTGAAAACCTATTTCCATATATAAGTACATTCTGGATCAACAATTGCTTTCAGTATGTAAGTTCCAGAATATTCCAGATTTAGATTTTTTTTGATACCATTTTCATGACACTTATATTCTTTTATGTTTCCTTTTTGAGGAACAAATGGCATGGAAATGAACACCGATTAACATGTCAATATTCCAAATTCATTCAAGTGTCTGGAAAATAATGTGTGAATGAGATCAGCTTCATCAAAAATTTGGTTGGCTCAAAGTACTGACACCATGATGAAAAGTCACATCACCCATTTCTTTAATCATATGAGATCTCCATACTGTGGAGGCCACGGTGAACAAACTGTGCTGGACTTTCTGTTCACTTCACAGTTCAGCTGAGTGAAGCAGTGTGCACAAAATTCAGTAAATATTTAAATTCTGCTGCATTTTACTCAGCAAATGACGATGACTCGTGATCCAGAATCTCCATGTGAATATTCTATTTCCCTATCATTTTAACAGACTTTCTCAGTTAAGACTAATTAAATAGTTAAATTGGCTCATAATGCAAGAAAGCAAGTTGTGCAGCTGCTGCAGGATCAGTGCTCCATTCACTGAACATACCAAAATACACTGAACACACCAATAGCCAACAGTGAACGCCCATGTGATAAATCAGCAGCTTAAACTGCCAGAATCAGGCTCAACAAGTCCAAACTGTAGACCAGTTGCTGGACTGAAGACCATTTAAAACCAGTTGAAACAAGCTCAAGAAGGTCACCAGGAGATGAAGAGAACGTTTGCATAATGCAGCAAAGGAAGAAACTTATGATAGTATGACAAAAACACTGAGAGATGATGCAAAGGGGGATCATTAGGGTGCTCAAAACTGAATCCACATCTGTAACAAATGTTCATATCAGTTGTAAGTGAAGCAGACCAGTTATGATCATAGTTAGTAAGAAGAGCAATAAAATAAAGCTGAGGTGTAAAACCATCCTTCTACCTTGACATCACTTCCTGCTGAGCTGGGCTGGAGGCAGTCTGGATTGGCTCTGTTGAGCACTGGAAGTAATAATGAGAAAGCAACTGGTCTGGTTTGGCTTCAAAACGCTCAGCTTCAGCTTGGAAAGTAGCGAGTGAATTTAAGCACAGAACAGAAGACAAGCTAACAGGTGGTAATTGTAGCTGCAATAGCTGAAACTGTGGGTGCATTGCCATCAAAAATTAAACATTCCACTTGCTATGCAGTTCCTCAAATGTCAAGGTTCAACAAAGGTAAATCACATAGTTTGTTGTTGTTGTTTTCATTCCTTGGTTTGCAGCCATAGTTTGGTTATTTTTTAGACAGCAAGGCTACATGGCTAGGATTAGGAAAAATCTTCTTTTGTGTGCAAACACACCATTAGAAACTCATGTTAGAAAACACACTCACTTTCTGCAATATACTGTACTTCTTCTATTTCTGACTAATCATATGAAAAGAATATTTGGTGCTTTGGTGGCGTCCATTACAGACAAAAAGGGTTCTATTCAAGCCTGTGATTCTTATGTTATAGGGTTGCTCTGTGTAGCTGTGTGGTAATGTTGTGATTGGCACTGTGGCCTTACAGCAAAGAGCTTCCTGATTCAAATCTCAGCTGGGGCCTTTCTGAGAGGCGTTTGCAGGTTTTCTGTGTGCATGGCTTAGTTTTCTCTGGTACTGCGTCTTCCTTTCATCGTCTCATAGGGTGATCGGTGATTCCAAGGTGGCCGTAGGTGTGAGCGTGAGTGTGCATGGCTGTTTTCCATACTTGTGTTTGTGTTTGTCCTGTGATGGACCGGTGGTCTGTTTAGGGTGCACCCCACCTCTCACCCTATGAGATCAGCAAAATTCCTGACAATTCAGTTGTTTGATACTTGGCTTCCCGGTTCACATGTGAAAGTGTCCTTGAGCGTTCATGGTGTCTGTGTCCCCAAACCTGAAAAATGGATGTATGGATACACACACATTAACCATAACAGTGAAAATGGCAGGATTATTTTTTAATTGCAGATAAATCTCAGTTGCTGTCTTGGCTTTCCTTACCTTTTTCATATGGACACTCTATTTAGAGTGTGTGGCCTTAAATTCGCCAGTTCAAGATAAAATAATAAGTGAGCACTCGAAGGTAGGTGCCCTTTTTATTAAATTTTTGAATACACTTTTTTAAAATGACTTTTGACAAACCTGTCATTATACAGTATTATAAAAGTTAAATAAGTTGTTGATGTTCATAAACATTGAAGGCAGACTTTACCTGTGTCCACTTGACATTTCACTCTCCCAGTGTAGGATGAACATAAAGTACTAAGTGTTATCTTACACACAAACCACAGACATTTACCGCACACTGGATAGTCAATGAAACTGTCTCAAGCACCTCAACTGACAATAACAGCAGAATAATAACAATATCAATATGTAAAAGTGTATTATCATTCAGTATTATATCATGAAGAAACAATAGGTGTTAAACATGCTGGTTAGTATAAATATAACTTGTAAGAGTGAATTAAAATGTATGAAAGAGTTTTGTCACAACTCAAATCTCCTGGAGAATGATATATGACACTGAAGGAATAATCCATCATATTTTAAGGTGATCAGCACTGTCACTGAGCTAAAACTTACAAACAATGATGCTCATTTTGTGAAAGCTCTTGAGTAAATCTTCTGGTGGCTCTGTGGGATATGATATGAAGTACTGAATAGGAGATCTGAATATATCCCAGACCCTCAACCCCCACTCACCAAAAAGTCACAGCTAATCCTACCCCTGCAGCCCCATGTCAGCTGTCTGCACCCCCTTCCAGCTGTCTCTCTAATGATATAGCTAATGAGACATCTGGGGGGTCTCTCCTCTCTCTCTCTCTCTCTCTCTCTCTCTCTCTCTCTCTCTCTCTCTCTCTCTCTCTCTCTCGGCAGTATGACTTAACCGAAAGGGAGAGATGGGGAGCCAAAAGGGGGTAACACAGCAACTTTCCCACATCTCCCAGTACAGCAGTGTGACTAATTTTTTTGTTGCTCTTTCATGAAATTTCATCAATTGCTTCTTGAGGTTCTTGACCTGTGGTAGTACATTTGAGGAGAGAGATAAAACTAAGCGTAACATGAAGCTGAAGAGTTGGGCTTATCCATGAAATCAGCCAATATTTGAGATTCATAAATGCCCACACACTTGAAAGGATAAGCCAGAGTCAATCAATCACATCTTTTCCAGTAGTTCTGCATATTGTCACGGCAAATAAACTAAGCCTCCAGCTTTATTCTGATTTCAGATGGAATCTTTTGAGACTCAAATGGTTCCTTGTGAGTATTTACATCAAGTGTATCAAGAGAATAAATCTACTGAACTGAAAGCCTTAATGTGCTGCAGTAGGTGATTTAAATGCTGATTTTTACATCATTGATTAATGTGGAGCTGGTAAAATTGATATTGAACACATCACATTTCTTTTAACAGTAAAAATATTTTTAAAGGTTCTGTTGAAATGGAAGTTTCACCTGATGCTGTTACAACAATCCACACGCAAATGAATCAAACATAGATGTCCATAAATTAACTTATGTGTAATCATAATGATGACAATAATAATACATTTTATTTCAAGCACCTTTCAGGTAACTCAAGGATACTTTACAAAGATAAAACATAATGAAATAAATAAAAACAGCAGACAAGAACACAACATTAAAAATCGAAAGAAATGAAAGTGCAGTTATGGACCGTATGCAGACTGAAACAGATGAGTTTTGAGTCTGGATTTGAACTGATGTGACATGACACACTGAACACACTGACTGAAATGTATACTTTATAAAAAAGCTTTTATTGGTTTATTATTGAAGTTTAATTAATTATGGAAGTTTATTGTCATTGAACCAGCGTCCCAGTACAACAAAATGATTTTCAGTACAACCCTTGCAAGATAACAAATAACACATGATACAGGGTAGACAGGAGCGGATGACTGAGGCCGCAGCCAGTGGTGGCGCGGCCTTTTTCCGTAGGTAAGGAAATAAAAACATGAGGGGAAGAAGAGAGAGGGGAAAAAAAGGCATCTCCAGACTATGCCCTATAGGCGGCACAGTTTGGGGTTACAAAAAAACACCTTGGCACAAAAAAAGCAACAAACTCAGACAATCTACAACATAAGTCAAGGACTAGCACATGTGGGAGGGGGTGAGGGTTGAGGGAGAGGGGGTGATTAAAGTTTCAAGATGCCTCCTTATGGAGACTTGCATGCATTGATCAGTTGTATGCATTGATCAGATGTGATTGCAATCCACTCGTCCACACAAACAGTCCTTAATTCTGAAGGTTCTGTGAGATTCATCTATGAACTCTGATCTTTAGTCCTTTCCATAGATTTTCATTTGGATTCAGGTGATTGGCTGAGCCATTCCAGCAGTTTTATTTTCTCTCTCTGAAACCAATTGAGTTTCCTTGGCTGTGCATTTGGGAACATTGTCTTGCTTAAATACCCACTCACATTTCATCTTCATCATTCCGATGGTAGCAGATTTTTAGTTACTGTATCAAGAATGTCTGTGCATTTTTCCATTTATCCCTCCTTCAGTGATATGAAGTTTGCCAGTGTCCTATGCTGAAAAACAGCCTCAGCCACGATATTCCTACCTCCAATCTTCATTGTTGCTATGGTGTTTTTAGGTTCGTTTGCAGTGCCATTTGTCCTCCAATCATGAAGGGTATAATGACATGCAAAGAGTCGTCTCTTGTTCTCATCTGACCAGGCTATAATCTCCAGTACTTTACAAGCTTGTTAAAATGTTGTGCAGTAAACTTTAAATGAGTTTAGAGCTTAAAGTCTTGAATGGTGGACAGGCCACACTATTTTCATTTCATTTCATTTTCTTTGAAACGATTGTTGCTAATTCCAGCTCCTTCTGAAGCTTTTCGCAAGTGGTCCATGGCTCTTGGACAACTCCTACATGATAATTATTTTTACGCTTTGTCAAAAATGTTGCAAGAAGCGCCTGGTCATGGCATGTTGATAGTGAAATGATGTACTTTCCACTTCCAGATTATGGCCCCAACAGTGGTCATTGGAACAGTCAGACATTTAGAAATCCTTGCATAACCAACACCATCAGTATGTTTTGCAAAAAATAAGGTAGGTAATCTTAAAGAGCTCTTTGTTTTAACCCAACATGAGATATTGTTTGCGTGACACCTTAATAATGAAACTTCTTTTTATAGGCCATCATGGGACTGAACTATTTGATATTAATTTACATTGACAAGGGCAGGATTGTTTTCTAATTAGTAATTGATTTCAGTTGGTGTCTTGACGTTCCATACCTTTTTGCATCTCCCTTTCTTTCTTTCTTCATTCACTTTCCTAGTGTCACTTCACATTATTACACATAATGTAATTTATGGACATGTATAGTTTCATTTCACGTTTCATGCATGGGTTGTTACCAACATCTGCTATTACATCAATAGCACCTTTAGAAATATATTGTTCAGTAGTGTTCAATACATAATTTACCTGCCTTATATCCAGCCTTAAATTTATCAGTTTAAGACAAAAGAATAATATGAAAAGTAGAACGTACATTCCCCCATTTTTTTGTTTCATTTTTGAATGCATTTGTCTTTTCTTAAACTACTTTTGATAAACCTGTCATAAACTGTTTGTTGAAAATTAACAAGGAAGTAGATTTTTTTTCCCTCCAGCATACAAGCTGTAGATTTAAAAACAGCCAACTAATACCAAATAGAGCTCTAACAGATCAAGGATGATCTGTGGTCCTCACAGTTCATTTCCCAGTCTGCAGTTTCACGTGTTGTTTTGCTGCCAACCGAATCAACGGTTCACCTAAGCAATTCATAACAGGAAAAGATTTAACCTTGTGCAACTTGGCTTTCACTTTCATACAGCCTATTCAAGGTGAGACTGCCATACTTTTATTCTGTCTCTCTATTCTGTGTGAAGGGAAGATTATAATTTGTTCGGGCAGCTGTGGCTCAGGTATTTGAGCATGTGCTCATCGGAAAGTAAGCTGTCCAGGCCTTCAGTGAAACACTGAACCCAGCATTTTTGGGTTTGAATGTTAGTATGTCCAAAAAAAGCGCTGCACATATAAAGTAAGAAGTGTTGTGTATCTATGTTAGAGGGTGAATGAGAAAAAAATCTGAGGTGCCTCGTCAGGTTCAAAAGGTATTATACTGTAAAAATGTGCAGGCTATGAAGCAGCAGTGGAGGTAGTAAAAGAACAGCATCAACCTTTATTTGGATCAAAGCATCAGCATGACAGGAGACACCACACTAAACACTGAGACGATTAAGCAGAGCTACTGTTAGACTTTCCATGAGTTTGGAAAGGTCTGGTAGCTGCTGACTGACATTTAAATGAATGTATAATCTCATTTCATACATCGCATTAGTGTAACCTCTGGTCTGATGTGACAGCAAGATGTTACACATGGGTACATACCCAAGAATTTATTGCATTAAAAATAAATACTCTTGCATAGCACCCAAGGGACTATAGCTGAACCTTTTGGCACGGACTTGTGGTTTTGTAGGGTTGGACCCGACTACCTGGATATCTAGATATTCATTCGTTAGGTTGAAATTGGATTCTCAAATTAGTAATTGTTACCTTCAGACCTGCAAGTATACCTGGCAATGGGCATATGATTCATATGAAATTCCATTAACTTGTAATTATTACTAATGATCTTTCTACAGGTAATACCACTGGTCCAGAGGAAATAGGGCTTAATGTTTAAAATTACAGTACGCATTATGCTTCCTGTAGCCATGAGGTTGTAAAAGTCACTGGCAATATGTGAAGCACATTTGTGGTGAAGTGGGAGAAACAAGAGATCATCATCACATGCATTCGACAGGTCGTCTGTAATGGCCATGAATGCTACCTCGCCATCCATTAACAGTGGCCATCACTTGGTTGGAAAGTGAAGAAAGTTTTACGTTCAGCTGTCTGAAAAATCAGTAGTTGAAAAGAGCCTTGGTACACATACATCATTTACATTTGACTGTAACAACATCATCTTTCTTCCCAACAAAATCACAGTCGTAGACAGTCAACATGAGCCCTTCCATCTCAGTCTTCCAGATAACTAGTTACCACTCTGTGAGCCCATTTTTAAACACATTACCACTCATTTTGAAAACTTGATACAAAAATCACTAAACGAACCAACGTATTTCATAGTATTGGTAAAAGTTCTGGTATTAGTTGCTCCAATAGTAGTAAAGTGATTCTGCCAGTACCGGCCAGCACATGTTAAAATGTGAGACACACTAGTTACACTGTTCACAAGCTGTCCAGCTCAGACATGTAAAAGCAGCGTGCAGTCAGTATCCCACCATCACTCTAGGATTAAACAATACCAGTACAACACTGGCTGTTACCAGGATAGAGTCTGTGGGTCACTGGCGAACTACAGTGGTATCTCAGCAAATGAGTCACCTAATCAGAGACTTCAAGGTGACCACCTGAAGGCAAATGAATGCTAATGGGATCTACAGTACTTTTTAATGCGAAACCTTCTAATGCTATCAAAAACAACGCACTAACAAAAATGGCTTATTTCAATGCAGTCCTGTTCACACTCACAGTCAGGCAGACCTGGGATGAGTTTTTGAGACAGTTTTCTGTCTCAATATGTAAGTGAAGACTTCAAGGTTTCATGGTTTTCCTACTTTGAAATCGAACAATTGTCTGTGACTCATTTTTGTGTTCATATGTGTTCATAACAAACCCTGTCTACAGACAGCAGGACACATGACTGTGACAAGATGGAGTGAAGGTAGATCACAGTGACAGACTGATCACAGTGAAATGAGAGAGGTGTTTACAAGAGATTCTCAGCTGTCTGCAGGCGACTTGTGCAGAGTGACATACCATTCTCCTGTTATGTGCTCGGCTAAACCTACGAGCCAGGGACTTACAGCTACATTTTTTCATATATAATGTTCACATGTATAAGGAGGTCAAACCCTAAGTCTGGGGACAGATCAGCCAAAAAAGTTCAGCTTCTTAGCTGAATGATACACTGCACAAAATCCATACTGTGCTTGACCACTGTGTCCACCCAGTGAGATTGCCTTGGCTGTGTAATGAAAATAAATGATGATGTCGCCATGCTGTAGCGGCTCCACACGCAGCCTCATCCATCCTCATCTGAATGAGACCCATTTGCAGAGTTCCAGTTACACCTTCAGAGTAGACTTGTGTTTTTTTCTAATCTGTTTAATCCAATTTATCTGAAAACCTCTCACCGTGCAAAGTAACACATTACACGTACATTATTTGCACAGACAACTAAGAGGTAGAAAACTCTAAAAATGAAAATAGTTGTCTGTATAAATAGAGAAAAATAAATAATTTAGCCACTTTTTTTGGTGAAATATGGCAACTGTAGTATGCATGCTAGTCTATGCAGTGCACACTTTGGAGAACAGCCCGTGAGTTGGCGTGTTCTCTAGCCTCCTGGTAGCCCAGACATCTACATGTACCACCGACAAATTTACATTTGTACAGCAGGTCCATGTAGCCTCCATTGAAGCTGATTAGGTGACCTATCGCCAGCCCCACCCCCAAACTCAGACTGGCCAATCACAGCACAACACAGAACAGGGCTCCCACTGGAAGTCCGCCACCTTCAGGAAAAAGCCCCGTTGACTTCAATAGAAACATAGCATACTTTCTTCATTTTGAGCTGGTTTGGACGTGGTTTTATAATTATGGTTAAACGTTGTGCCTGCAGTACTTGTAACAGTGACTCACCTCACCCTAAGAGGTTGGAAGGAGACGTTATTTTTTGCAAACACCCAAAACCAAAATCAAACCCCAAAAGGTGTAGACTGTGGATTGAACTTTATGGACAGCCTCAAACCCAGTTAACAACTTCAAATATCAGCAAGCACAGCTTTGTCTCCAAGGTAAGTAAATATGTTTAATAACAAAGATAAGTTTTATAATAAGCTCCTTTATTTTGTGGTTGTCTGCCTTGATCACCAGGTGATGCTGTGGTTCACTCTTGCTCTGCGATCTGTAAGCTTTAGCTTCTATTTTTATCTGTATTTTATCATTATTTTGTTACAGAGTGAGCAAGACATCTTGCTAATATTTCTCCTGGGAGCGCAGTGAGAGGCAGTGAGATCACCATGCAAGTCTGGTTGGCTTGTCGGCCCTAGCAACATTAACCAAGAGGGGTCAATAGGTCAATTACACCCAAAAGTCCTGAGGAGCCAATCAAATCGGTCTATCTTTGTAGAGCATGTCTGGAAGGGCTTAACACAATGACAACAAAGCTGCGACGTTGCAGTCTAGGTGGTAAACAAAAAAGATGGCTGCAGTGGAGGAACTTCAGTCATTCAAACCAACTTTGTCATCGACAGTAAAAAAAACTTCGGCTTCCATGACAATCCTTTTGGGATTGTGGTGAATGAAGCCTATCTCAAATGGTCCGAGGTATCTGGTAAACTTACTCCAACAATAAAGACCATCTTTTCTGCAAAACTCTCCCATTGACTTTTGTCGCTCTGAATTCATCACCCTGTTCGTAGTTATGATTGCAATTGTGACCAATTAAAATCAATAAATTGGCTGAAGACAGAAATATGGCGATCAAATGTGGATTGTTAAACATTAAATCAAACATACCTGGCTCTAATTTGTTCATTGACAGACTTGTGTAGACCTTATGGCCTTCCAATCAAATGTGACTGAACAGGGAAACATCTAGAACCTGCAGGACAGTGTACCCTGAGGACCAGGGTTGAAGACCACTGCTCTAGTTGACTCAGCTGGATTCAGTCCACATTTGCATGAAAATTTCAGGAAAATATCACTTTAATTTTCATCGTACTTCTTACAAAACAAATCACTGATTTTGAAACTATGAAAACAGCATAACTAGCATAGGAATTATGAGAATCATGGGCTGCTTGCAGGGAGTCAAATGACAGACTACAACTGCCATTCACATTATTAATGTGCTACAGAGTGATGTCATACATGTGCAGCTTTCTCACACAGAACCACACACATGTTCGATGAGATTAAAAATCCTTTGTTGCATGTCTTCATGATATTATTCTAAAAGACTTCTTGTCTCATCTCCTGGCACCTGTAAAAGCTGTTTTTTAGTTAGCCTTAGCTATGTCCAACTAACCAGACCAATGGGTATTCAGGTTGCATTGTTAATTGTAGAGGAGAAAAACATTGGGGACAAAATATTGGCTATTGTTTGTTTGCTTGTTTGTTTTCGATCACATAAATGTGAAGCCACAGCTTACTGCTAACATTCGTTTTCTCCAGCCTCAGTCCAGACTCAATATTATCAAAGACACGTTCCCCGGATATAGTATTCATCAGACTCCACTGCAGCCCGAGGAGAAGTTTAAATTGCATCATTTGTTTCTCATACTCAGGACTTTACCTGCTGGGGCCTTGAAATTACCAATCAATTGACTGATAGGGGTCACCCGTGCAAAACCAAAACAAAAGAAAAACATGGAAAAATTTAAATGGATTGGCTGGTGGAAGTATCAGGAAGTAAAGTGATATGTGAGGCAAAGTAGCGACTATCACGTTTGACTGCTATAATTTACCTTAACATCAGTGCTTCAGGTGGTTTTAACAATCATAACTGTAGGCCTTGTTTCTTGTTTTCATGTTATTTTGCATCATTCTAATAAAGACATTTAAAAAAAACTTCAAAAGAACATTTCATTTTAAAATGATTAATGCAGAGTAAAAAGAAGGACACAGAAGTAGAAAATTCAAATGAAGATGCATTCGTGAGGTTCACTGTCATTGTCTCTGTTGTCATTTGTGTTGACATTTCATTTCTGGCTTTTATCTAATCTTCAACTTATGATCATATTCTACATGCAGCATGGGAAGTGGGGATGGCGGGTGGGGGGGTTCACCCCAGACTGAATCAGTCTCTCTCCTTCTCATCAACAGCAACCTTTCCAGCGAGCTTTCCACTCCTGTGTGTGTGTGTGTGTGTGTGTGTGTGTGTGTGTGTGTCTGTGTTTCACTGGATCAGCACTGAATAAATGAAATGCTGATACACAGAGACAGAGGGAAAGATGAAACAGAGACTGCCTTTCCCTCTTTCAAGGAGGTGTTTGTGAGTGTTCTGGTGGAGGGGTTCTCCTTCTCAACAACATTATCCCCACTGCTCCACTGCCTCCAATCTCCCTCCCTCCCACCCTCCTCTCTCTCCTTCAACTTAGTTGCCAAGGTCTGAAGTTGGAAGCCGAATGACTGCAGAGTGCAGGGAAAGTGAACAGGGGTCCGATTCACAAAGCGGGTTAAGTGAAAACTCCGAGTATCTTGACCCGGAACTCAGGAAAACTCTGAATTTTCCATTTCACAAAGTGGGGTTACTTAACTCCGAGCCAGAGGGTTCAGTTGAGCCAGTACCACAAAGTGAGGTAACAGATACTCGGAGTCTGTTACCGCGGCAACTGACTCCCTGAACTAAACCTGGTCGGGAGCAGTTTTACTTCAACAGACCCGAGTCTCTTTCTGTCTCCTCCCCTTTCTAAAGCCAACAACACCTGAACTGAATTTGCATCAGGAAGGATTCTAAGACCCAGACTGGACCCAGATTGTCTGGCGTTCCCCAATGATTTTCTGTTAGAACGTTACTGGTTTTCTTCACAGTCAATTCAATTTTTTCATGATCTCCTTCGTCCACAAAGACCACCCACCGCAGCTAAGCCCTCAGTTCATACCAGATACTCTGTATTACTTTACGTTTTTCGCTAAAGCTAATTTTCTATATAATATTTGAATTGCCGAACATGTTCCTGGTGTAGCTGGACTAATATGTCCAACTGGACTAATATGTCCAGCTGGACTAATATGTCCAGCTCCAGTGACGTGAAGCAGGTGGATCTCTTCCGTTTACATGGCGTTGCCATGGTGACTCACGGTATCTGAGCTCCACTGATGATGGCTTTTTATCGGCGTATGGTAACTCGGAGTCAACATACTCAGAGTTGATGGAACCAGCTCAGAACTGCTGATCTGGAACCAGAAACTCAGAGTTTCTGATGTCAGAGTTTGTTGACTCGGAGTTTGTTGAAGCTCCTTTGTGACACGGACCCCAGGACTCAACAGCAGTATGGTTGCTCTCAAAAACGCGATTGTACTGAACCTGCAAGACTTTTTAAATGTTTCTACTGTTAATAACAGACTGGCATTCATGACTTTTATAGAGGTTTTACAGCCAATCTGCTCTTTAGAAACTACATTGTCTTTTCCTGGTTGCAAAGGTTGGCTCTTTTCTTGGTAAAAACAAGAAAAACAAGAACCTTTCACCACCGCTCAGAAGCACATAAATCACACTTCATTAGTTAGAAACTTTTTCTCCTTTACTTTCCCTCTTCATTTCTTGTAAAAACTTGTACTTTTGTTACTACATAAATGTGGTTGTAAATAGCTTCATTAAACAGTCACTGAGTAGATCAGGATGCATTGTGGGAGATGTAGTTAAAGTCCATGTACATGTCTAAAATTGCTACCTCTCCGTGTTGAGGCCGTGGCTCTCGAGTTCCACTAGTCTGCATCAGGAGCTCATTTCTGAAGGGCTTTATTGGTCTAGAACAGCAGCCGGTGGAGGTACAGCTGAGTCTCATGGATACAGAAGCCAGATCATCCATCCATCCATCCATCCATCCATCCATCCATCCATCCATCCATCCATCCATCCATCCATCCATCCATCCAT